>JASANC010002730.1:0-52175 GCA_030248135.1 Theristus sp. LFF4_11 | reverse complement strand
ACGAGTCCAATCGGTGTTGGTTTCTTCGTTTATTGTGA
This sequence comes from Theristus sp. LFF4_11, assembly GCA_030248135.1. NCBI lineage: Eukaryota > Metazoa > Nematoda > Chromadorea > Monhysterida > Xyalidae > Theristus > Theristus sp. LFF4_11. The sequence continues at coordinate 52,137 of JASANC010002730.1, read as the reverse complement.
TGTCGGATGCAGAAATACAAAGAACTGTTACGAGGAAACAACATTAAATGCACAAAAAGATGGTAAACCAATAAGAAAAGAGATGTTTAACTGTTATAACAATGGTGTGTGACAAAATAAACAAAATAGTTTAACATTCCAGTTGAGGAAAGAAGTCGGTGCCAGGTGTGGACCTGACAATAATCAGTAGACACTGGCACAAATCGACTTCATTCGAATAACAACAACAACGTTAGTTTTAGTTTTTCCGGTTTTTTGTTCAGTCACGCCGCATGGTCACCAACGCGCACAAGAGCGGCCTGAAAATCTGCGATGCAACGTTCTGTTGCGCTCGATCGAACCCGCCCGACTGGCGGGCGACGTCGTCGGGCTGCGGTGCGTTCTTGAAATCGTAGGGCTGTGAGACTCGCTATGTTTTTTTTGTTTTTCTCTCTCTGTTTGTACTAGTTGTTTACATGTAGCGCTCACCTTTGCGTGGCCGAGGCCTATCTTAAGGTGAGCGCGCATGTATATTACAAGGTGGCTAGAAAAAACAACCGGATTTTGAAATTGCTCTCATATTATTGAATATAAATTATAAAAAATATCAAATATCATATTCTCGCGTCTGAGGTAGGGACTGAAATTTGGAAAATTTGTAGAACTTAGATTCGCGTTTTTTATTTATTTTTATTTTTTTCTGCATTTATTGATTTTTTGAAAACTTTTGACAAAAGTGTCAAAAAATTAATAAATCAGAAAAAATATTAAAAACATAAAAATGCGAACCTAATCTAAGTTCTGAAATATTTCCAAATTTCAGTGCCGTGCCTCAAACCAGACGCGAGATGTAGTAATTTTAAATCCGGTATTTTTTGGCCCACCTTGTATTTACTGTTAAACAGAGATGTTTAGTTTTAGACGAGATGTTTAGAAGATCATTTGATGTTCGAATGAATTTACAATGATTCTTTCTAATTTTTTAAAAGAAATGAACGGGCTAAATTGAAAAGTCGCACAGCAGGGTTCCAAAATGCTGTTACATTCTATTTGGAATGTGACATTTTTGAGCCACTGTTCAGGTGCATGAACTTTTTTGTTTCCCGTTTACAGTTTTCAAGTACTTATTGTTGATCAGAACCGGATTCATTTCACGGATTTGTTGTAAACGGATTAGCATCATCTGTGATTCGCGCCACACTGAAGGAATCAGCTGAGCGCATCATTTCATGTTGTTTTTTCTTTTGCCAAAAACATTCGTTGTTCAATTCATTTCCAAGTGATGTTTGTTATGCTGAGAAAGATTTTCAATAAAGCTCTATTGAATAGTATTTGATGTCATCAAAATAGAAGGAATTTATCATGTGACTAATTTGCACTGAATGCAGAAAACCATCATGCAAATTGGTTATGATTTGTGATTATTTTCATTTGTTAGTGACCCGTATCCGGTACTTTTTGTGCTACAAGTGTTTCGAAGATCGAAGTGTTTGTATTGTGCAACCTGTTTCGGAAAGTGTTTTCGATTTATTCGAATCTTATGTTGCCGGCTGGTTTATTTTGTGTGTTCTCATGCTCACTTTACCCAGTTTTGCTCTCTCGTTGCAATCGTTTTCTTGGTCAGTTGGTTGCTGACACCTTTGTGCTCAGAATGTTATTGATAGACTATCTGTTCCCTGTTGTTCTTGCCCACGAAAATGACTAATGGGCGGTAAACAGGTTCCCATCGAGCTCCGCAAAAAAATGTTGCGCATTCAGCTGCGGGTGCCTTAATGACAGGGTGTCTGTGCTAAAGGACAGAAAAACTCGATTGCCATTCTATTTACGCTTTTCTGGGTTAGTCCTGGCTAAAAACATCGCCAAAAATCACCGTTCATTCGTTCGTTGGATACTACCTGCCGGAATCCTAATGTAATGAGCTCATGGGAATGTGTTTATGGCTTCTGTTTCACCACACTGTTTGTTTTTCGGTGTTCTTTGCAAAATGGCCGGCTCATTGTTGTGTTCTGTAAATAAATCAATTTTTTTCTTAAACTGGATTAGGATTCTGAACGATCGAGCGAAGAAGCGTTTTGCGTCTCCGAATTTTTAAAATCATTTTCAACATGACCCTTCGTGGTGACATGAGAAACCCACTTGTTCATCATTATCAACACCGTTTGCACTTCATGACAAAAAAGAACGAAAAATATATGGTGGAAAAAACAAAAAAAAACAAATACAGTGCAAAGAACCAATGCAAAATGAAACAGATAAAAAACCGCACTGACACAGCGCACAGGCCGGTTCGTCTCCCAAAACTTTTTTAGAATAAATTGTAAATATCACAAAAAACCAAAAGGACAGACAGCACGACGACACATAAATACGTTTTCTCAGCCTAGCTTTGACAAATGATCATTCTTATTTCATTATATTTTACATACAAACCAGAACAGTATGAGTACGTTGATTTTTTTGACACATTTAATAGAAAGTACTCCAGTGCAAGAGTAAAACAACAACCCACCGACTATTTTTGATGACCGGTGACATGGATCACATTTGCAAAATAAATTTAAAAAAATGCAAAAGCACACCGTGAAAGCGGGACAAAAATCAATCACTGCAACTACAATCTTTTACTTTAGTTCCGAAACTCAATGCATGCATAGATAGGTAAACAGTTTTTCCTGCATGATGCGGGAATTCAAAACTGGTAAAGTGATCCGAGTCGCCTGAATAGGGCCGGGCCACTTAGGCTATTTTAAATTGCCACATAAAGGTTGAAACTAGTTTCCTTTCGACGTTTGCAAACGTATTGAGTCGCAGAACCCCAAAAAATTTATGATACACGAACTGCATGTGGTTCGTGGGATGAAACACTTGTCAAATAAATATAAAAAATGTGGAAAGATAAAGCCTGGGAAAACCAAACCAAACCCTTTGGAACCTCCGCATACATCACCAGCACAAAAAACAAGGACAAGGTCGTGCATGCATAGCAGCAAACCGTTCGTTCAAATTTTAAAGTTGCAACAAATCAAAACGGACCAAAATCCTGGCAGTTTACCGAACCAGAAGTGTGGGGTAGCAATTATTCTGACCAAAAATCAGCAAAAAACTTTTAAAAAAATTAAAATACCTCACATTATGTACATGAGAAAATGTAGCCAGAGATAACACGAGCGAACTTTGGTGTGTGAATAAATAAAATTGTGAAACAAAAACAAAATCAACTAGCACATGCGGACTCGTCATTATAGCAAACGTTAATTGAAAATTGAATAACTCTCGTATTAACAAATATACCGCAGATAAAATCACGTCTACGAATCACAAAAAATAGCCGCACAAGAGCAGCTGGTTGGGCTAACATAAATACTGAAGTTGCCTGAAAGAATGAAAACCATGAAGTTCAGAAGAATCTTTTTTTGACATCGAAGTTTTAGTTGCACAGGAATATATCGCATGTGAGTTACCGCGGTGGTATGGTGGACAATTTAACAGCAACCCGTAAAAAACACGACACTGTAAGCTTAAGCCGTTATTGTTTGTGATTTCTGCAAAAAAAACGGTTTAGAACCAATTAATTGAGATACACTCGAACACATAAAAGTGTGCAATTATCTGCTTAACCGAACACGATTGAAGACATATTCAACAGTCAAATGCCAGAGCACGCAAAGTGCAGTTTGTATCTTGCTAGGTCATTGCATGATTGCATTCTGATTTTTTTCTCTTGCTTTGGGCCTATTCATACAGACAGACACGTGACAGGTCAACCGTAAAGGGGCATTCACGAAGCCGTATTCAGTGACACATAGCAGTCTTCATGAATGCCGATTAACGGCAGCGTGCTGAAATAGTATGGGCGTCACTTCATAACGAGACATCAGAATACGACTTTTTTTGTTGCAGCTATGTTAAAGCATGGCTAAGCGTCACTAAATACTGATTTATGAATGCACGTCGGTGTGTCTATCTGTACGTCAAAGTCTGCTAGGTAGCATGAATCATTCTTTGACGACAATGATAAAGTTGAAATGTCGAAGATGCAATCCACCGGGCTAAAATATTGAGACACTGAACAAAACAAACAACAAGGAGGGTGTTCGAATGTATCTCTACTGTCTGTAGCGAATCCAACATTGAGGAGCACTGAAATTGGAACAATAAGCTGTATCGAAACAATCAAAAAACTATTTGAAAAAAAAACAACAACAACGAAACACCAGACCAGGACAGCACGCCAAATGGCAGCTTTGAAAATCATCAGATAGTTCAGCAATAAAAACGAATCCAAATATGGGAAACACCAACAAAAACAAAAATGAACCGAGACAAAATCCGTGACCAATTGATTTTCAACATGAAAACCATCAACGCTCGTTCATGCTGACGTGCGCGTATGCGGTACGGCACATCACTGCTCGTGTGCACGGCATGTCACGACGTTAGGTGTCGTGTTTTAGCATACCACCGTCCATGGAGACGTGCCTTCACTGCGACGTACGTTCGCATACACGTCAGTATGAGCTGGCCTTTACCGTTACAATAAAAAAAACGCTAAAGTCAACAGTAAAATACAATTTCCTAAAGTATCTTTTTTAGCGAATTTGACTGTCCAACAACAACGGTAGCGAGGCGACTGTGTGGGCAAGTTGCGAGAAACCGGCAAAAAACACAAACAAAAAACAAATGTGTCACAGATAAAGGTGAGAAAAAATTTGCAGACAATCACACATGGAACCGCTCGGTGACGAGAACAACAACAAACAAAACCAAAACAAACGGAAAGACACGTCACAAACAAAACCAAAGTCACAGTTCGCTTGTTTTCGGCCCATTCATATGGGGTCTTACAGAGTTAAAAGTCGACTGATCGGACGATCGAGTCGAATATTAGAACTGTAAATCTTTGGTAATCAGCCGATTGGCTGCGTTTAGATTGCACTCCAGTCACATTGCGCCCCACAATTGATGCAGCCAAACAGCATGCCTCAGCTCCATGCAAATGCAAGTTACAACCGTTCTACAGTTTGACCCGAGCGAAAGCGCTGTGAAAACCTGTTCTAACACCAGAATAACATAACATAACCGCTTTTAACATTGAATTGGGAACGAAACGTGGGCTGAAAACGGAAAAGTGCATCGTCATTATTGCAGTTTGCCAAGGCTTTTCCCCACGGTTCCTTAGCTCATTAAAAGTTGGCATTATTCTGCGGTTGTTGTTGCTGCTGCTGCGAATACTGCCCTGATTTACCATTGATAGAGTTGCCGGTGTTTATCCTGAAATAAAAACAAAACAAAAACGGCCTACACATTGCTACCATAGTTGCGTTGACTAAATCAATTAAAACAACCAATCAGTCATCAAATACATCACAACCAATCAGTCAATCGATCAGTCATCAAATAAATCACAACCATCACTCAATCAACCAATAAACCAGCCAATCATCAACCCATAAATCAATCAGGTCAATCAACCACCCTAGCTTCCAACAAAAAACCGAACATCAAGAAACAAAAACTGGCAAACCTGAACGGTCGCACGGCGAATGTTTTCAAGCTGCCAATCGTTTTGATCGCGTCTCTGAGTTGCTGCATCCGCTCAAGATGTGGCTCCAAGTACTCGAATAAGAACTCTTCTGTCGTGTCGGGCGATCGAAACACCAGCGGCATGTCGCGACTGTAAGAAAAACCCAAATTAAGAGCGAGTTTTCTATGTGAATAAAAAGCATACACTGCAGACAACACGAAACTGTGCACCAATGAGGCACGGCACAGTACTACTTATTCACAATACTGGGTGCCGAAAAACAATCGTACTGAAATCCCACCTTTCCACCAAGGAAAATAGGGGCGGTTCCAGGTGCATGCAACACGATTTCACTATAATCGACACAAAAAAACTCTTCTCACTCGAAGTAAAAAAACCACAACAAACAAAAAACCAAAACTCACCGCAACGCGTTGAGTATGGTGAGCAGCTCATGCTCGGCGACCATCACCTTATCGTTGATCTGGTCGAGGTACCACGGATTGGAGATGTTGTGCGCCATGTTGTACCGAGACAACCAGCCGTGGATCTGCGAAAAAAATGCGAGGTATAATATAAAGGTGCATTCATGAATTCATGTATTTAGTGATGGCGTTGCCATATGTTAACACAGCTACGCGTCACTAAATACTGCTTCATGAATGCCGCTTTCCAGCCACTCAAGAGGGCTGCCGCCGCACGTGGCGAACGTGATGGCCCATGCGATGGTGAGCCGTTCAACATTCAACCGAAGCGCACCATAGTTTGGTAGGTTCGGTGTTCCAAAACAATAAAGCGTGCTTCAAAAAAAATAAAAAATAAACACCAGTGATTTATTACAAAGGAACATGAAAAATCGCAGAGTGTGGTAAACGGAGTCTCTCAAAGGTTTTTTTTCGTGAGTGTCCGTGAAAATTCGGAAATGAAGCAAAACTTGAAACGGACTTTGTGATGTTTATGTCACCGTTTCATCTGGTAAACGTGCACAAAAGAGAGAAAGCTCCGGAAACGAGCAATGCTAGCAAGGCACACCGTTACCAAGTGTCCAGTACCTGATAGTCGTTGTCGATGTTCTGTTCGATGTTCACAATCGCCAGGCGTAGCCGCTGCACGTCATCATACACAGCGAAACCTGAACAGCACAAAAACACGAAAAATGCTGAAAAAACTCAAAGCTTCTGAAAAAAAAATACTTCGAGCCGGGGCACCGCGGTACTGCAATGCGAAACCGCAAACATCGGAATTTATGTATTTCACATTTCATCATAGAAACAACCGCTAACCGCTAAGATAAAAAAGTTACTAAACTGTTTTTCAATCTCTTGTTCGCAAACCGGACTGAAGACTGTGTCCAAAAAAAAACATTATTCAGGCAGAACAGAATAAATGAAACAGTCGTAGCGAAAACATTTGCACTCAAGATAATTTCCCACGCTCGATCCACACCCGAAACCGCAAAGCAAAAAAAAACGGGTTCTACTGAGGTGGTGCGCAAATTTCAATCGAACAATCACTTTTGTGGTTAAGGGGACGCTTTTTACATTTTACTTTTTTTACGATTTTTAAACCAAATAATCCAAACTTCGATATTACGATTCCTTTTTCCATCTTCGTTTTCTGAAATCGACAGCGGATACAAAAATCAGCCAAATTGCATACAGAGGTTCTCTGCATTTCTGCCTCTGGCTAAGCACAAGAAGGATAGTGTCACAAATGTTGTGCCCCTCTGATGGGCGTCATCAGTGAAAGAAAACCAAAAAAAATGCATCGTCCACTGGCCCCACTCCACTCACCGGGAAACTTGCACTGTCCAATAGTGCCCATCGTGTCAATGTCGATCGTATGAGTACAGTTCAGCAATTTCGAAATCTTTGACAATAAACTGCGGTCATACTGCCCCTCCGCCAGCACCTGCAAATTCACGGCCATCGACGGCACACCGACGGGCAGCGTTTCACACAGCACGGCCATATGGTCGAAACTGGACAGAAAAATGGAAATGAATAATGAATAGTGAATAAGTGAATACGGTCCGTTTGTAATCTGCTGATTGGTTGGTGTACACGGCCACGAATTACTGTGGAGGCGGAGTCTCAGGCTAAATGCAAGCAACCAATCCGCTAATTGCACATGATATACAGATGAACTGTAGCACAAAAACTCAAAACTGCATCTGCGACCAGTTGACAACTGGCACAATTACAACTGGAAGCCATATTCACACCATCGAATCACCAGTACAAACTGTCCGAAAACTATGCACTAAACTGACCAAAAACAAAAAAAAAGTTCAAAGAATTTAAAGAAGCAACAAAACTAGAATTCTTTTTGCCCGAAAACCAACAAAAACGTTTTCCCGAAATCTACCGTTGCCATCCGGTCAGAATGATACCGCGGAACTCTCGGAACGATTTGTGCGCTTCGGTCATGTGCGTCAGCCACGAAACGTGATTCTTCAGATAGTGCGGCACGTTCGAGTAGAAACGCGACGGACCGTCAGCGCCTGAGATGAGTAAAAGTAGTTCGTGGTTGCTGCGATTCGCAACTCCCGACTGAAACGTAACTAAATAAAAAAAACAAGTGGCGTTTCGATTCGACCATGTAGCACAAGCACCGAATTACATGAAAACAAGGTTTCTCAGAAACTGAACTGCTTTTTTCCTATGAGAACAATAGTTCTCCCGTCGAAAAGATAAGCTGAACAAAAAAACACTCGTTAACGATGCTTGGTTGCAGATTATGACCAAAACAGTTTTCTGTAATCACTAAATGAAGAGTTTTCCACCACAATGACGATCTCAAATCCAGCCAACTGACTAGAATCTAAAAATTGAAGTTGAAGAGCCAGTACAATTTTAAAACGGCATTATTCATGAACCAGTATTTAGCAACGCATCGTTATGTTTTAACACAGCTACGCGTCACTAAATACTGCTTTATGAGCGCCGCTTACTAAGCGGCGCTTTGTAGGTTTGGGCGAACTTGTTCGTTTTCACCTTTATAGGCGGACGCAGCCCACATGTACGGGAACACTTGCCCGAATCGCGGCCACATGTCCGGCCAAAGTTGATCGTCTAAATACTCGGCGTAGTTCCACACGACCGGTTCGATGAGTTTTCCCAAGCTGAAAAGAATGTTTTTTTTTTTGCATAAACAATGGCGCCAAAAAAATGCTGCCGATATGTGCTTTAAAATGTGCCGTAACGCCCAACCGGTTCGGCTGCACTTTCCGCAAAAGAAAAAACCAAGAAAACACTTGAAAAAAAACGCAACGCAACCGACAGCCGGCCAAGAAGCGCCGCCCCCTGCTGCTCCACTCACTCATACTGCGCAATCAGTCCATTGTCGACGTTATTCAGCATATCATGCCACATCAACACCCGTGAACGCGGCGCGAACGCCTGAATATGCTTGGCAACGTTCGCGATATGCCGCAGCATCAGACGTTCGCGACTGCCGCCCAGCTCGCGTTGCATCAGCGCCTGGTCGCCGGTGCACATGCCGATCTGAGCACAACAGAAACACAAACGAACGATCAAACAACACTGCTGGTTTGCGTGCGTGCACACAGCAGAATGCAAAAAACTTGAAAAACCAACACAAAATTATGGCAAACACCGGATACAATGCGTGTAGAAATTATAAGTCATTTGCTAAGCTCTATTGCTAAAATGATTCCAGAAAAGCCAGTTTTTACATTGGAACAATCATCACAGGTTGACTAAGTGTTCAACTTCAGACGAGAACTTTTTTAAAACTTCTTTGAAAAAAAAAACATTCCTATACCTGAAATGCTTCATCAGCGCCCATATGGAAGAACGGCATTGGAAACTCGTTGTGCAACTTCACCACTTGCTTCACCATGTCACGGACGATATTCACCGCTTGCTCATCGCCCATGCAAATCACCTGGACAATTATTTCCAAAACGTTTTTTGTTGAAAAAAATTGTGCAAGACTTTTCATATCGACCACAGTGAGAAAAAATCTCACTGAGGTGCCGTATATATTTCCACGACAAAAAAAAACTTCTTATCTACTCTGTTTTATGTGATACGAAAAATATCCAATGTCATTATGGACAACAGGACAACACACACCGATTGGCACAATCGAAAAACAACAACCTGTTCAAATTCAGCCTAAAAATATAAAAATGGCGCCTCGTGCATTATGCATGTGTATGCCTCCAATTTTCAAATGCCAACTCAACTCCAGATAAACCAACCAAGCTTTTCGGCACACAGCCACCAGTTTTTCACCACACAAGGCAAACCAATCAGCACACTCACCATTTAAAAATCCAACCAATCACCGACTAGCCTTAGCACTACTGTCTCACCTGAGGATAACGTTCCACTTGGCGGTACTTCGCAAACTGCTCCAATTTCAAGAACCACTCGAGATGACCGAACGTCTGCACCAGTGGGATAATGTCGAGCTCCAGGTCTTTGGCGGCTTGCAGAATCTTCCGAATCTCCGCCTCCGTGTAGGCGTCTTTGTGGCGGGCCGCTTTTAGAGGTCCTGAATTGAAATAACCGCTTTAGGGCTGGCTTGGCTTGTTTCACAGGTGGGTGGTATTGGTTCTTCAAATCAGATTTTTTTTGAAAATCACCCATTGGACGGACAGGAAAAACATGCAAGTTGTTCTTGATACAATAGTTTCAACTGAACCTTCAATTCTTGCTGGCTCGTCTCGTCTGGCTAACGATCGACCAATCAGCTAGCTTTAACTGTAGGCAAACCGGACTAAAGGCTGTTCGAAAAGGTTTATAATTTGAAAACATCGAAACAGCCTTAGCGAAAACATTTGCCCGATGAAAAAAACATAATACTCTCCCACACATTTTCCGCACCCGATGCTGCAACTGAACATGAAGCACAGCAACAAGTTCTACTAAGGTGGTTTGTTGGGTTTTTTTTCAAAATTGCCGGGAGTGCCATATTTCTACTACTACTGACAGACACCACGGTAATTGCATAAACTGCACTCCCCCCCCTCTCGTGGCCAGGCAGGGCACTAGCCTCGGGATGCTCAGCCGTCCGAGACACACCCCATCAGGCATTCAAAAAAAACAACCGCCATTTGGTACCATCGGATTTCTAGAACCAATGGGGTGGGGGGGGGGCTAGCAATCCAAAAAACATCATCAATACCGCGATCAGATCAACATCAACCCTTTTTGTTAGCAAAACGTCATAATACCTTCGTACGGAAACATGTCCTCCCATTCCAGCAGCACCCCAGTGCCACCGAGGCGTTTCACAACGCCAAACAGCTGAATCAAGAAATCGACCGTCGGCGCGGCACCCTTCAGATCGAAATGCACAACTCGATGGCCTGAAAACGAAGAGATTAACAATGCAAACTGCAGTACTTTTGGTGAACGTTGCGTGTTATTTATCCAGCAGTTGATGATTTCTCTTGTAGAAGTGTGCCCAAAAACATTATTGCAAAACTTTCCAGCAGTACGTCAGTTGCCGAGTTAAATTTGTGTTGTGTTGTTGCACAGGGTTTTGTCTCCAAACGGACTGAAAAGCGGCACGGTCTCCGACAAGGACTTCCTCCGTGCACACATAACACGCCAGCTTTGTCCAACAAGTTCTAAGAATACCACTCAATTGGCATTTCGTTTCTTCAACGCACCAGCAATCAATTTTCCGTTCCTCAACAGCGGATAATCGCGTCGCGAAATGGGAAACTCGGCGAATTTCGCATCGACCCTACTGGCGCCATCGTTGTGTCGATCAAAGTTGTTATTGTTATTATTATTGTTATTATTATTATTGTCAAAATTATGCTCGTTATCGCGATTGTTTTGTCGACTGGCTTCGCGATTGTCATTCTGCAGGACGAAGTTCCGTTTTCGCGGCGCCTCATCATTCTCCGCAGCCGGCTCATTCTTGCCGCTGCGTATCTTGCCGAATCGAACGTCATTATTGTCTGCGTCTGCAGCGTCCACGTCGCGCGCTCCTAATCGGCGGCGGTTTTGTGGATTATTATTATTATTCTGTTGATCGTTGTTGTTGTTGTTGTTGTGATTTGTCTCGTCAACGTCAATCTGAACGGGCGGTTCTCGGTTGACGCCCTGAAATGGGCGGGAAGAATTTCAATCAATCGATCAATCAATTATTATCAAACTATTTTCTGCCGTACATGAAATTGATTGCTGTGGCACAATGGAAAGCCATATGGCATGTAACCTGGTATGTTTTTCACAGCTGGTAATACATCAGAAAACGGAAATTCGACAAATTATATACTTTTCACGAACCGTATGGATATTGTTGTATCACCTCACAAGAAAGCTCGCTGACATTGAAGGATTGACGCAGACAGAAAAGTAAAGTGAGCGTAGAGTAAAAAGTAAAAAAAATCAAAACAAGCGATAATCTTGTGGAATCGCTGCGCTCCAAACCATCGAAAAGATCACCTTACTTTTTTGCACAAGTGCTTCATCAATAATCCGATCAAATTGAGTACAATAATGACTGAAGCGAGAACATGCAACAAAAGAAACTTCAGTTACACAAACCTATACTTTTTCAAAACCAACCAACCTTTGCGTTTGGCGCTTTTCTCGGCTCGTCAAACTGATTTCCGGCTTTTCGAAGCTCTCTGCCACGTGAATCATGAGCGGCGAAATCAGCGTTATTACTGTGCACATCTCGCAGTTTCTGTTGACTATTCTCGAAACGCTGACGATCGGCAACGTTTTCGCCAAACCGGTCGGCGGATCGATGTCTGTAAAAGTGATAAGTATCATGTCATACTTTTTTCTTGCATTTGTTTCGTTTTGTTTTGTGATGATATGATTGTTGCGAATTGATAACCGCTCGCTCGCTGCATTTTTTGTTTTGTTTATTTGTTCGCGGACCGGTTCCGGAAACCATAAGGTACCAAACTTCGGCGGAAACGGGCAATACTGCCGCGAGCCCAATTGACCCGAGGGAGTATACCACCATTAGATGTTGTTGGTCACTTTAGTTTCTCTATTGTGTGCCTTGTCCGCAGCGGGTTTCGAACTTTCCACCCACAGAACGGTAGACGAAAGCCCTACACGACAGACACGACACGACAAACAGATGCATCGTACCGTACGCACCAACAGTCAACACCAGACCATTTGTGGTAACGAAACGTACTTAAGAAACTTATAACGATTGCAAAAACACATTTTGAATCACATCAAAATTTTGAAAACTTTTCGAAACGGAAACGAGCAAACTGACCGAATTTTTGGCGTCTCGCCCAATTCGGAATAACTGAGAACCGAAATCAGTCCGAGCGTAAACAGCGCAGCACCAACGACCACCGCAATCAGCATGGAACGGCGGCGCCAGTGGATCGTGCGCATGATCATTGTTTTTGCGCACAGGTTTTTGCGAACCGAACTTTACTTTTTTCGGCAGAAAATTCTTTGGCTTCCTTTTTCAGTCTCGTCGTCTCGTGTCACTCGTGTCGTGTGTGGTCGCCGACGTCGTCGTGCGTGATCGGTCTTGGATCACTAATTCAATTCCGTGTGTAGCTGACTGTTGCTTTGCACGTTCTGTGTTTGTTTCTCGTCGTGTTTTGAGAAAACCAAACTTTATTTAATTAAAAATATTGATTGTCATGGATGTGGAAGGAGTAATTTTCATGTTTTTGCAAATTTAAAGAATTTTAAAATAATTGAATTTGGCTCCGAAAATGCAAAATTCGAACTCAGCGCGGTTCTTCGATCGAATATCTGTTTTTTGTCTGCTAACCTCAAATTCAGATTATCTTCCGGCTAAAAGTTTTTTTACACATTTTTTTAATTAACTTTCCCTTTTTTGCGAACCCTGCGGCGGCGTGCGTTTTAGTCCTAAAGCTTCATTACTAAAGCGCACGCGCACGGCATTGGCATGCTCATGCTCATGATCCACTAGCGCGCGTGCACACGCTCCGGCCCCAATACAAACTTGTTCAAAACGCAATTGTTCTTAAATCTTTCTTCTTGAAAAGGCTTGGCTTAGGTTAGGATCAGGTCAGGATTATGTTTAGCTTAAAATTAGGCTTTAGGATTAGGTTTTGGTTTAGGTTAGTTTAGGCAACGTCCGCCAACATCAGTGGTTTGATTTAGTACGACAGGCCAACCGTTTTAGTTATGTTGGGGTGGTTTACTTAAAAATGGTCGAAACTTTTTTTATATTTTTTGCTTATTATTTATTAAATCCCAAATTAAAAAAAAATCAATCTCCCTAACGCTAAGCAAATTGCAATTGCAACGCATTGCAGCCTGCCTGCCTGCATCCCGCAGCGCGGCGGCACAGTGAGCGTCACAACGTAGTCTCCTCTCCACTCTCCATCCACTGTCACCCGATCGACAACGCGATTCCACGACATTCAGGCCTTCGACACCCAAACATTCTATTGTTAACTAGTGAACAGCAAGTGGCAAACAACCACCACTCGGCTTTCACATCCGAGATATCATCAGTATTGAAATCTAGAACAGCGGTTTGAAGCAGCTCAAAATCAAAATCAAAAACTCATTTTTTTTTAATCCAGGCCGTAGGCACGGGTCAAGTGCTAGCTAAAACTAAGAAACTATTGAAACTACGTTTTTCCCACATGCATTGATTTCAGGCCAAAAACTTCAATCTTCAGGTGCTCGCATCGAAATGGACAATGGACTCGATTGCCGCGATATGGTGCTGAAGTTGATAGTGGCTGAGCGCACTGTCGACGTTAACGGTGCGCCTCGTGAAGGCGAAAACGCCATTTAGTTTTCTGTCCGCACGCACAGACGTCGTTCTAAATCCCGTGCGCAAACGAATGTCTATGTCCGTAATGCATCAAGATAGCACACACGACACGATTTCTAAATAGCGTAGCCATCTTTAGTGTCGTTTATGTGCGTACGAACGAAAAACTAATTGCTAAAGCCCCCTTAAGCAAAATCGCGTCGCAACGAAATGGCGGATGAAAACAGCGCACTTGTCAGCCAACCAACCTTGCCAGCTGCCACCGTTGTCACTGAACGAGACTATTTTTCGAGCAAAACAGAATCTTTTCTCGAACGAATCAACATGACGTGCTGGAAATCAATTCGTTCTGCAACTCAAAAGTGATGACAAAAATGACATCAGTACTTTATGGGTCGACGAACTGCTGTTTGCCAGTGCCTTTGTGCCTCAGTGTCAACTAATTGAACGGAAAGATTTTTGTGTGTGCTTGTCTGGATCGGACAAATTGCATTTTTTACCAAAAAACCGTTTACAATTTTGTGACTTCTATTTGTGTCAAAAACAGCTGTAAATTCTGAAGCAAAATATCTTCTTTATCGAACAACAATGACAAGACAAATTAAACCAATAAAAAACAAAACGCAGAAAGTGAGAGAATGTTCATGAATGATGGAAAAAAGTTATTGCATATAAATAACGAGATGTCAGGAGAACGGAGGAATATTCTAACTAAAAATGATCACTTCTTCAATCTCTCCACGCTAAGCACCATAATTTACCGTTGTTCGATTTGCAAATTAATCCTTCGGAGAACCAATTTCGAAACGCGAAATCTTTCTCGCCGCAAATCACCTCGAATTGTCCCGTGAATTTAATCGTCGCCGCATCTTGAATCAGATGACTCGCGTGACCAGGATCCAGCGTTTTTGCAATATTCTGAAGAGAACAAAATCACATACCTTTCTTACCCGGGCCGTAGGCACGGATCAACTGCTAGTAAAATTAAAAAACAGATTACTAAAAAACTAGTTGAACGTCTCATCATCGCAGAGCGAAGAAACTCATATCTCACCATATCTATGATATCTTTGAGACACTGGCTGGAGCAATGTCGGCCAACCGGTACATCGCCCGGACATGGATGCACTTTCTCGACGTGATGCTCGTCGGATTCTTCACTGTGGTGATATTCTTCGGGAACCTGAAAACAAAAACAACAATATCGGAGCTTGAAGCTCAGGCAAATTAGACCTTGAAAACTAAGCTCCACAAAATGCAGTTTTTTCTGTTCCGTTCTTTTTTTATTCCCTCCCGCACAGCAATGCCTGCACAGAAAGCATGCACACCGTAATCACGAACTAATCAGCTGATTCCCTATAATTTAGAGTTCGACTGCAGTTGCCCGGGGTGCGTGAGCGCCCTTGCGCAAATTGTTCTGTCCGACTTTCGGTACACAATTGACAAAATGGACGTTTTTGTTACAGTTCAAAAAATAATTTTTGTCAGTCAGTCTCTTTTATACATTCGCAGTTCGTGATCTCCAACTGTGTTGTGTGGAGCCATTTCGGAAAACAGAGAACTCTGCCCCGTTCCAGTCGCTGGATCAGATCAGAACCGTGTACGTGTTTCTAATCTGACCTCATACACAAGCTGTTTGTCGGCGACTGGCGGCTGCGTTGGCGGCGGCGTCGGCGGCTCAATCGGAATCTCTGGATAATCGTAGATTTCGTCGATTCCTTCGATGTCGACGTTGTAGTCTTGGTTGCTGTGGTGGCACGCTTGTGCGATTGGCGCCAGTACGAGACTCACGGCGATGATGAGGTAGGAGAACGGAAAGAAGTGAGGTTTGATTTTTTTCAACAAACAGAATCCGTGGTGTAATAAACGTGTTTCATGCCTCAGACGGTATGGCGCATCCGTTTGGTTGACTTTATTGACAACAATGAACACTTACCATTATTGGCTGTTATTCGGGGGTCGGACAAAATGTGCCGAAAACAACGATGTTCTTGATACTGTGACAAAGTTCTTGTTAATGTTTTTTTTATTGAATGAAGCTTTTTATCCGCAAGCAAACCGCGAAAACGCGAAATTGACAAACGGTTATATGTTTAGTGTTTCATGCGAGAAAACTAGAATGACCAGGTCGTGCTCATTTGTGTACGTGAAGTTTTGTTTTTCGTTTGACGGTGCCAGCTAATAACAAGTTTGTCATTATTTTTGTCATAACTTCTGGTTTCCCGTGTGTTGTTTGTGTTGTCCTGTTCAATCAGTTCTACAGGTATGCACATACAATGTAACTGTTTGTATTTTTCGGACAACAGTGAAACAGTTTTTCGCTGTAAAAAAACTGCATGTACTCCCCACGTGCTTGGAACAATAACACTGTTGGTTAGTGCAACTGAGTTTTGCAAAGAACGGTATGCTTTCTTTTTTTTCTAACGTGAGGTTGCACTGAATGTGTTCATGACATTGAAATCGGAACTCGCGCATTTTACACTTGTTTTGCTTGTTTTTACGTATACGTCTTTCATCATAAGCGCAACAGTTGTTTTACAATGCATAATTTGACCAAACGTGTGGGCCAACCCTATAACAAACCATGCGTGAAACCTATCATATTATTTTTGCATGATTTTTATGCATGATCTTATTGGAATAAGATATTGCTACTATGGGTTATGCTGTATATAAAGTTATATTGTATTTCACTCAAACAAAACGTCTTTTTGTTTTTTAAATCGAAAAATTCATTCTTTGATTCCAGCAACTTTTTTACACCACAACTTATCCATTTTTACCTTTGTTCTGTTGGCGTCGTCGCAAAATTAGTTTTACGAAATTGAACTAACCGGGACAAATAAAAACTAATCGAAGTGTTCCAAACGCCGAAAAAATTTTGATGCGATGTGTGTTACTTTTTTCATGCCATAAAAGATTTGATTTCGGTGATTGTATTCCTATTTGAAACACGAATACAGTCACAAGTAAAATCTGTCCAAATAAACCTGTCACTTTTTTCGCAAAGTAACGAGCAAAGGTTTGAACAAAAAAGGGATAGATTTGGGAAAAAGATATGTGTATACACGGGTTTCTGATCTTATCCGAACCCAACCTCGTTTCTCGTTTTCAAATTTTTGACCACTTACTACCACGCGACAAAGTCACAGGTTTAAAAGGGCTAGCTTTACACTTTCATTTATTTTTCAACTTTTTATTCAACCCTTATAATCAGGAAATTAACAAGAAAATTTGTGTTGAAACGTGGTGCCTGAGTTTTGTGGATAGAATGACAACAATCAGACAGAAAGAAATTATGTTTGACCCAACCACTTCACACATCACATCACAAGTAAACTGAAGTTTATCACAAAATATAAGTTATCTCATTCACAGAATGTGTGTCTGAATTCATTGCACAGGTAAATTTTCAAAAGAAAACAAAATGACAATAAATAAATAATAGATAATTTAATAATACGACATTGCGAAATAACTAAATTAATCTTTCCACGCTAAACAAAACAAGAATCCGTTGGTTGCTTTGCAGATCTTTCCGTGCGAGTACCAGTTTCGGAATGCAAAATCGTGTTCACTGCAAATCACCTCAAATTCGCCGCCGAACTGCGTCTGAGCATCCAGCTGAATCGCGTGACTCGCCTGACTCGGATCCACAATGATGCCGATGTGCTGGAATTTTTTTGCAACAATCAAAAACTAAGCCTCGAAAATGTTTCTAGATAATTCAAAATAACCAACTTCTGCTAGAAATTTGTGTGATTTCCACTGTTAACCGAAATAAGCAGTTTTGTCTTGTTTTTGAATTTTTAAGCGACCTTTCAGCGTTTAATGGCGTTTGGGCTGTCTATTTTTAGCGACACCGTTTTTTGTTGATCCACAACAAATTTACTTACAATGTAGCTGCAGTCGAGCGAGCTCTAAATTATAGGCAATCAGCTGTGATTGGTTGCTACTCACGTGATCATGCATGATAAAGCATGCATCCACGTCGTGATCACCAACCAGTCAGTTGATTGCCTATAATTTAGACTGTATGTACCTGGAACATATCTACATCGCCCCACTATGGGGCTGAAACAACTAATGAGAGCCCATGAACCTTTTTCAATCAGTTTGCACTGCAATGCAACCTAACCAGCCTTTTGAATAACCCCCAAAAACCCCGCGCAAACGGACATGCTCAATGATTTCTTTCAGCACCCGACTCCGGCACTCCTCGTCCACTTCCTCGTCGTTTTCGCACGCCGGACACGGCGCCTCGTATTCTTCCTCGGATGAGAACTCGAAACGACGATACTCGATCGAGGACGCCTCCGTGGCGGTGTCGCTCGGCTTTGTCAACGGCTCAGCAGTGCCGATTTCCTGTGCGTGTGTGTTTGAATGAGTTGTTGCTGGTCGAGCCCTATTTTCCTTGTCTTCGCTTACGAAAATCTAACAATTAAAAATGTATTCAGACTCCACAAGAAAAACAAACCGGAAAAATTTTCAGAGGTTCAACGCAATAGCACACATTGGTGGACCGAAACTCTATGGTCTGACCAGCCGTTGTCTGATGCTGCAGCCAGCGTGTGAATTTTGTTTCTTTTAGGGGAAAAACCAGGGAAACTCACCGCATAGTAGGCGGCCTCCTCCTCCACGGTCGGCTCCACCTGCGCCTCGGCGTACAGACCACTTTGGTCCACTTGAACCTCGGGCACCTCGACGTCCGTTTCAGCGCCGAAGCACGCTTCTGCTCGGCGGACGGACAGGAGAATGGCGGAAAGCAGGAAAGCCGTACGAATGCGGACGATTTGGTTTGCCTGGAAAATAGTGTTTCAATGCTTCTGTGTTTTCAGTGATTTATAAAAGGTGTTTGGGCTTATAATAACATCCATGGTGACCCGAAAATTTCTTGAACATGGATGCGTTCTACGAAAGAACTTTGGTGACAAGAAATTCAAAATCCCAATATCGACTTACCATTGTGGACAACTATGTACTGATAAACCAGTAAACTGCTGGCGTAAAACAACAAGGCAATAAGTAAATAGTGTGTTTGTGTTTCAATTTAGACAGCGAACTAGCCTTTTGTTAACGGCTACTGACGATTCGACCTTAAAACATGTGACAGGCGTAGGAAAACAGTGCGCAATTATTGCGTTTCGAAAATCGCCATTTCGGCACGCGATTCCTGTTTCGAATGCATTTGACACCAGGTACATGAGCACACCGCGCCTGTTAGCAGTGTCAAAATAAAACGTCTTTAAACATTGTAAATTTTACGGACTGTGTTCTTATTGACTCTTTTACTGATTATTTTCACTCGTTTTTTGCCTGCTTGAATGTATTTTTATTACAACATATAACCGACTGAAATATGCGTACAACCACAATGATGGAGTAATATAATTTTCGCGCGCATCAGGTGTGCAGAAGAAAAAGAAACGGTTAAAAAAACGCTGAATTGTGTTTCGTTTGCGGTTGGAATTAATCAGCATTTCTTGCGTACGCAATGTTTGAAAGAAGCGAACGCACGATGGAATGTTTCGTCGCATGAAACACCAGCCAGAATTCGAGTTTTACCAACCGAACCACCCGTGCAAATTGTTTCGGGCTGCTATTTTATTTCACAGTTTACTGAACAAAAGCACAATTAGTGACAAGAATATCGCAAAAATTCAAAAAAAATCAATGAGAAAAACAGAAATCGATTGGGCACAGCGTCAACAGTAAATCTGAAACAGCGTGTGAAAAAAAGAACATAACAAAAAAGTATAATGTAGAAAACAAACCTACAGATACAAAACACTCGTGAACAACTTTTGAGATTTCGTATTGTGGCAGGAAATTACAAAAAACCTACAAAAAATCGGATCCACAAAAACAGTTCGCAGATCTTTTGGAACGTTAAACAGTGGTGAAGATAATTGATGAACACAAAGCAGTGGTTCAAACAGTCGTCACAAGCATTCGCTTGGACGACGGAGTCACATTGCTGTTTGAACTGTTGGCAGTGTTTGCGGGCGTTTGAGCTGCACGTGTTGAGTTCTGAAAATACGAAAGTTGAAAGTTTCATAAATATATCGTTCATGCATACGTTAAAAAAATCCACAGACGATAAATCACGAATACGACGATCTTTGAACACCCGCTAAAACAAGTGGACAATTTGTCACAGTTTTTCCGAACTTGAAATGAACACCAATGAGTCGCGTGGCTTGAATTTGAAGAACGCGACTTATCGTGTTGTAACACATCAACCTCGGCATATATTTTACAGTCCAAACCGCTGATGACCACCATGTGTCAATGTTTCGGTTTGACGCAAAAAAAATCCAAAAAAACCATCACTCTTGCTTCATGAACTCAATTTACCGGTTTCGACTGTTGCTGCGGTTCGTGTACCGCAGCGGTCGTCGCGGTGCTCTTCGGCGGGCTGCCCCGCGGTTGCTCTTTTTTCTTGCCGCTATAGTTGAACGGACTGACACGTGCGGACTGCGGTGATTTCTCCTGTGGCGGCCCATCCACCTGTTAAATCGTAATATTATTATTTTCTCTTTTTCATGGTTCTGCCCACTCAATGCACGCATATTCGCTAGGAAATCACGTTTCGAAGCTACATGCGGCAACTCGAAACTGGTGAACGAACCGCATTATCTAGTCCTAAGTCCACAAGTTCGGCCTTTGACAATTACGTGGCAGTTCCTCCGAACCAATCAGTGCGGCTGATTCACAAGTTTGTGCAGAGTACAATCCATCGACATAAATAAAAGACAACGAACTGCAATGAGTGCAATCACAAGAGTCCAACTTCCAAAACGCAACCATCCGAGCCCGACCTGTATCACGGGCCCAGTGGGCATCTTCAGGCCGCCGGTGGTGCCGCGGCGCGGTTTCGGCGGCACCGGAGGCGGTCCGCCCTTACAGCTCGTCGTCGTCGTCGTTGTTACGCTCGTTCGCCTCGGTTGCCACTCGGAGCTCGAGCTCTTCGGTGAGCTCCGTTTCAGCGCCGCTCTCTGACCACCGGTGCTGCCCGCCGAGTCCACAGGAGGCGACGACGTTCTCGACTTCAGTACGCCGAACAAACTCGATCGCGACGTCTTCGAGACGGTTGGCGTTTTCGAGTTTGGCGACTTCTTCGAGTAACCTTGAGGCGGCGTCGTCGTCGATGCCGAGACTCCGCCGCGGTCGTTCAACGAGCTCGCCGATCCAGCGCCGCTGACCGCCGGACGAACGTCGTCCGTTGAACTCTCGCTCGCGTTTCGCCGCGCTCGCAGTTGCGCCGTTTTCGTCGTTCGTACCGGCGGCGTCTGCTGTTTCTCCTTGCTGGTGCGGTTGTTCGATGCCGGTGAATTGCGTCGGTGTTGCTGGTTCGTCGCTCCGCCTCCGCCGCGGACGCATTTGCCGGGCGGCGGCGGCGCTTGCTCGTCTGATTTGCACTGAGTGCCGTTCGCCGGTTTCACGATCCGTGGCGACGCGATTCGGGACGGCGTTGCGGGAAGAGGCGACTGTTGCGTTGATTTCGTGCACGCGGACGAACGCGGCGTGCAGACGGTTGTTGGAATGTTGGTCGTCGCTGACGACAGGCCGTTTCTGGCGGTGACTCCTTGCGGCTGCTGGCGGTTCTTTGTTGGTGCACTTGAGCCGACCTACAAAACACACCAAAAACGAAGTTGTGAATTTGTGCGGACAATGGCGCGTGATCAAAATTTATGAATGTAGACCATTCATTGGTTGGTTCGCGTGCACCGACCGAGCCAATCAGCTGCTTCCAAACAGAAAACGTGTACTCGCTTGCATATAGATACTGGGAAGAATTACTTTTTTCGTTTTACGAGTGTGAAATGAAGTGACTTGGAGGACACCCACTGATCACCACGAATAGAACCCTTACCTGATAACAGTCAATCAGCAGTTCGCCGTCGTCGTCCTGTATCAGTATCGAGCTCAGGTCGACCGCAGTAGCATTATTGCTACTGGTGGCACCCGTGATAGTAGCACTGCTGCCACTGGTCGCCAGTAGTTCGGTCATGACCACTTGCTGTTGCTGGTGTTGCTGTACAGTCGCTTGTATCTGCTGTTCGCCAACTGACACCATTCGCAGGACATCCTTGTCCAAGACGCTCAGGCAATCGGCGAGCTCGGACGCGAGGTTCACCGGTTGCTCGTCCTGGAGAAAACCGAATCGAAGTCAGGTTGATTCATTTTCATTCATTTATTCTGGCGACATAAGGCTTCAGCAAGGAAACCAGCCAAACGCATTTCTTCGCCGTTCACTGGGTTTATCGGCTACTGCCATAACTAAGCGTGTGCTCTATTATTGAAAGATCCCTCCATTTTCCGGAGCCGCACGGGCCAGTCCAATACCAATACTCTACCTACGCGCACATCCCAGACGAGACCAACAATAATCTCAATAACCACTGCACCATTTCATCATCGTCGATCATGACCGGGCCCTCGACGGCCGCATCGTCCGCATCAAGCACCAGATCAAAGTTGTCCTCGCTGAGACAATCGATCTCCTCGCTGGTGGACGTCGTCGTCGCGTCCGAGTGTCGTTCGGCGTTTAGTGTTTTCGGCTGCTGTTGTTGTTGCTCGACGATGCTGATTGGCTGCGATCGTGGCTCCTCCTCCTCCTCGTCCTCGTCCTCGTTCGCTTCGTGCAGTGGCGATGCTGTGCGCTGGGCGGAGTCGGAAGCGTGGTGACCGACGCGGTGGGCGGAGTCGGAGGCGGCACCGCCGGCGGCAGCGGCCAGTAGCTGCGAGGCGTCTCGTATCGTTTCGTACTGCTCAACGCGCACCATGGAACAGGTCGAGGTCTGCATCAGAGCACTCGGCGGTTCAATGTCGTCCAACATTGTTGAGGTGCCTGAATGAGCTACGGAAAACAAGTGAACTGATTCTAAAAAAACGAATTCAGCAATGCTGAAAAGCATTTTGAGTTTTGATTTCGATTTTGAAATTATCAAATTCAAGACTGATTTCTGAGTGCACTATTGTTCGAGACTGCTGATTGAGAACATAATTGAAGTTGATTGATCTTGTCAGTTCTATTCAGTTATATTTGGCTCTTTCGGTGCTGAGACATAAACCGTAATACGAGAGTTCAATGATGTAAGATGTAACGGGATGGGAGCGGGACAGCCTGTCCCGCAAAGTGGGGGATTTAAAACAAAGTAATACAGAGATTTCAGGCCAGCCAAAGTTACGAGTATCCGACCCGACACCATTGTGACAGTTCCAAAGTTCAAATGTGACACGCTGATCGACTGCACAATAAGGAAAGTTCGCAAAAACCACAAATTAACAAATCTCACTCACCACTGGCCATCATCACCACAGCAGAAGTAGAACGCGGTTTGTCCGAGTGAGTTTTCTGGTTGTTCTGACTGTTGCTTCGTTTCTGGTTACGTCTGAAAAAAGTGATATTCCATATTCATACATACCCCCACCGCAGTGCGCTAGCGCGGCGAGCTTTCGCGTTCTGGCGACGGTGACGAAAAAAAACCACGCAGCAAGTGGGCACGCATCAATTCTAAACGGACCTTTCAAATCCATTCATGCAAGCGCGCGCTGAAGCGCTTCGTGAATGTGTAGCGAAGTGACGCGCGTCAACCTCTATGAATGGCGTTTTTGTGTTCCGTGTCCGTTAATAAAAAAAATAAAAAAACAACTTCAAACCACAAAAAACCACTTCGACTGACTCGTTCGACGTCGGCGGATTCGGCTTCGGCATCGAGCTGTGTATCTGCTCGTCGAGGTTCGCGTATTCGGTGGGCGTTTCGGGCGCCGTCGCACCTGCTGACGTGCCGCGCGTTGCTGAGCGCGCGTGGTGATGCGGCGAGATTGAGCTGCAAAAACACACACAACGGTTTCAGTCGAGTTTCGAAAAACAATAACAAACAAACGGAGGTTGTTTCTGCATTTTTCTTTCGGACGCTTTTTATTCGGACGACATTGAGTTCTATTCTGCAGACACGTCAACTCGCTCATGTAACACGAGTTGTGTTGCACAGTCACAACTAAACACACGCGCATACATGCGAAATCACAGCGGCGCTGGTGTGTGTGTGTGTGTGCCTGTGCGTTTGTGACTGGTCAACATTACTGTGCTATAATAAGCGAGTGCAGTGACTATAACATCCGCAGTGGTACAAACTGATCGTTCTGTCCGTGTGGCGGCGACAGCATTATTCCACTGGAAGCTGGAGCCACACCGTCCCATACAAGATACACACTTGTTGTTGTTGTTGGCGATTTGAGGCGATGTTTTTAGCCAGAGCTAACCCAGAACACACTCACACCAAACCACCCGTGTTTTCGTTCATTCCGGTTTCTAAAACCTGAAACCAATGGGAGAGGCGACAAGTTCAGCCGCAAAATAAAACAACAACAACCACCGTTCCCGCCTGACCGTGAGCGCGGCGTGTCCTCCGCGGCGAAATTGCGCACCATTTCCTCGTCGTCGTGTTGTTGCACCGATTTCAATGGCGGCTGTTGATCACCACGATCACCAATCAACTCCACTGCCGCTGCTCTCGGCATCGCGACGACGTCGCTGATTGGCGGCTGATTTCGAATCGGCGCCTCGCTGATTGGCTGCTGCTGCGCGCGAATCATCGGCTTCGCGACGGCGACATTCTTGCCGCGTTGTTGACTGTGATTCTTGCCGAAGATCTGCGGTCTGCTCGATGATGATGATGCGCGATTTGGAGGGGGCGACGACGTCGGTTGCGGTGGCAGTTTCGGTTTCGGCATCGCCGCTGCGATCAGCTGCGAAATGTCGGCGTGCGTCGACGGCTCACCGCGACTGCTGGTGCCGCTGGTTGTTGCCGTGCTAGTCACTGGAAAGAAAACAAGAACGGGGTGACAGTTTTGCGCGCGGATAACGTAAATTATTGCATCTGCAAATACAGTAACGTTGCGCAATCATGAGCAGACACACGCACACACACATACGATAACACACGCACTGCTGATTGCGTACAACACCACTGTGTTAGGAAACTTAGTAGCAGTATTCAGCTTCATAAAATGAGCCCCCCGGGGCAGTTTTATAAACGTTTAGCAGTCCAGTAGTGCTGTACCATTGAGCCCCTCCCTTGAATGATGATGAAATATATACAGCAGGTTCGTTTTTCACATGATGTGACGAAATTGAGATGAGATGTCTTCTGACTTCCTTCAACCGCTCAGTGGTGCAGAAGAACTAAATTATAAAACTTTCATTAAAAAACTGGCCCACTGGACAATGCAGCTAACCTGTTCTTGCAGACTGCTGTATAGCCGTCGCCATGTTGCCATCGCCTTCATACTGGAACGGCTTCACTGTGTCTCCATCCAGCTCCTCATCGTCATAATCGTTGCTCTGAAGTGGAGAAAAAATCGCATGACAAGAAGCGTGAAAATGGACCAAAAACACCAATTATTTCGACTCGTTTATGCGTGGTCTTTTCCAACTCATTAGAAGAGCAATATTCAGTAATTCTTGGTTTTCAAAATTATCGCAGGGATTTAGCATGTACCTGTACCATGAAATGTAAACGTCTTTATTCTCAGATTTTTTCGCACCTTCTTCTTACAGTCGAACTCTAAATTATGACGAATCAGCTGATTGGTTGGTGTTACGGTATGCATGCTTTGTGTGCAACCCCACAGAACGCATGCACAGAAAGCATATGCATACCATAATCCCAACCAATCAGCTGATTCCCCATAATTTAGAGTTCGACTGTAGGTTTTCCTATTTTTCTCTATTTTCTGTCCACCTCCACCAAAAAACAACAATTCAGCACCTGCAACAGCGACGTCGAGTGCACATTGTTCACGGTCGTGTTGGCCGACGACGGCGGCGCCGTGGGCGTGCTCGTCGTCTTCGTTGGACTCGTCATCGACGTGCTGCAGCCCGTCGTCGCGATCGCCGCGGCCGTTTTCCGATGATGCTTCGTCGACTGCTGCGCAGCGTTGGAATTTGGCGCGAGATTCGAATTGGCGCCACCGCCACCGGCGACGAGACGCGGCATCGGCATCGCCGACTCGATCGACTGCTTCAAGACCAACGCCTGGCTGGACTCGTCGAACGTGCCGTACTCCGGGTCTTCCACGTCCGCCTCCTCCGCACTGACGTTCTCGTTGTGGTCTTGGCGCGATTTACAGGCGGCATTTCCACTGGCGTCCACGTCACCACCGGCCGATGACAGCAACGGCAACAGGGTGCTGCTTTGTTGCTCGCAGCCGCTAGACGTCGTTTGGTCTGACACAAAAAACCGTTTTTTCAATTACTTTGACTTTTGAGAAGGCGTACACATACAATGCACCAGCGACTGTTGAGCTATCGTGTTTCTGAAGATGGTCGGAAAATGAGGCTCACGGGAAGACTGATTGATGTTGAATTGGTTACCATTGCCGTTTGACCGTACTGGACGGCAATGAAAGTTGAAAGTTAACCAGCAACAACATTGGTCAAAGAAACATAATTGGCCAAAGGAAAATACGAACGCTGAACATTGTTCTAAACGCATTATTTTACGTGACCAAACGCCAACTCAAGTTTGCAGCGATCCAGATGCACCACTCCCTTTTCCCCACACTTTCCTTGCCTCCTTCTTTTGCATGACAAGAACAATAAAAACTCCAGAAAAACAACGCACGAAACCGACCATTCTTCAGCAACGTCACCGAATGATTGCCGTTGTGATTGGCGTGCTTTGCCGTCTTCGACGGCTGCTTCGGCGTCGACGTCGGCAAGTCCAACAGTTTCGTGGTCGCCTGTATCTTGCCGCTGCCGCTGTCCAACGTCAGTGCGGACAACGACGTGCGTGCGTCGTCCAGCGACGACGAGTCGTCGGCGAATCGGTGAACCTGGGCGGATAGAAGCAGAGAAAAGTGAAGTTGGAACAAAAACCAAGCAGCGAAAAGTGAAGTTGGTTAGCAAGTAAAGTAAAGCTAATAGTAAGTAATTACTGGTGATTATTAGGATAATTACTGTTTTAATTGTGGTTCCGTACCTACATATATAACCATACTAATTCAGTATTCTGCGTCTCTCGATAAACGACTGAACGAGGACCATAATATCGTTTTGTAAGTAAAGTAAAAAACACACATAAAAGTCGGTTGTTTTCCTGCAGGAATCATGAATGCGACAAATATGGTCGACTGTCGAAAGCATCGGGTGCCATCTCAATCTCAATCACCAATCGAAAAATCCACATTCACACACAAATCATCAAGTTTGCACATGAATGAGCATCACGAAAAACAAACAAAAACAAAAAGCCACGCGAACCTGATCAGTCTCATCATCGTCGTGCTCGTCGAAGAGCTCGTCCAAGCGAGCGCCGTCGTGCGCGGGCGTCGAGGCGACCGGCGACGACAACAGTCGCTCCTCAAACAGCCGTTGCTGCTGCTGCTGCTGGTGGTGCTCGTCCAGCGGCGAGTGCTCGTTCGTGTCAAGACCACAGCCATTCCGAGCTAGTGGCGGCGGCGGCGTCGCGTCAGCGGGCGCCATGACGCTCGTGACGTTCGGCGCCGGCGGCGGACTGTGCAGATGGCCGGGCGAGTCCGGCAGTTCGCTCGGCGACACGCGACCGCCCGTGTGCATCTGAACGTTGTTTTTTTTCGGGTTTTCAGTTTTTTTGTGGTTTTTCCTAAATTCTTTCCGAATGTTGAAGGAAAGAAGACTGAAAATTTTCTCGCAATTATTCTGTTTTGGACATGCAATATGAGGCGTCAAGTTGCAGAACAAAAAAGCATTCAACAATCAACAGTTTCCCAGTCGAAAGGACACTAGATTGAACTAGACACGGATTGGCATTACCACACACTATTCTGAAATGTGATGCGAGTGGTGATCTAATTGCTTTACGGAAATGACCCCACAAGTCTGGATTCCGTCCTTCCCGCGGAAAAACAACCCTTAAAATGGCGGTGTTATCAGATCAGAATCCGAAAAAAGAACAAAAAAGCGCGCGCGCCGCACCTGCGTTGACGGTGCGCTCGTGTGCGTGCTGTGCAACGATCTACAATCCTCGACGGAGCCCAACGACTCGACGGAGCTGTGCCGGCTGACGTTCATGCTGACGAACGCCGACTGATGACCGGAGCCGGTCGGCTTCGGCGGCGACACGCCCGGCGGTCGAGACTGAAGTTTTAGAATTTTAATTTTTGTTATGTTTATTGGATTATGAAGCAGTCATGTCGGCGATGCTTGGGGCGACAGTTAAACGATGAAACATTATAATGCAACTTGTGTGCACGCACATTTGAATAATCTCGCATGCCCGAACAGGGTGAGTCTAGCGGACGATTCAGCACTGAGACGAGCTCTCAATTTAAGAGCAGCGAATCGGCCAACCAGCTGATGGCATTGCACATGAGTTATTTTTACTCAACATTAAACGACTGAATTTTTATGGATGTTGGGGAGCAATGGAAACAGAAATAACGTCATGATTTTATTGGGTCGTGAATGATGTAACGCACAAGAAAAATATGCTAAACAGGTACCCGGTCTACAAACCAAGAACATTTTAGTGAAAAAACAAACAACAAAAAACCCTCACCCCCATGGCCGTTTGTTTTGCGAGAAGTGCCGAGTTGTTGTTGTTGTTTGTCGTATTATTTGCGGTGCCCAGTCGACTGACGTCATCTCTGCTGCCCCGCTGCGACATCAACGGGGTACGCTCAACACAGTAGGAGCGTACTTGGTCCTCTTCAACGTCGTCGACATGGGTGGACGGTTGGGCGTGGCTGTGGTGGTGATTGGTCGGATTGTTTGGTGGCGGTGGCCTGGAGGCTGGCACTGAAATCAAATCACGCACAACTATGACCTATTTTTTTAAACGTGTCCCACTGAAATGACGTCATGTGCCGCCAGACATGCGCTTGCCGTTCACTACAAACCAGACTTGCCGTTTAGCCGATGCAGTCCGGACACGTTTGAATAAATCCACAAGTACAATGACAAGTGCCGAAAAAAGCGCATTATTTCGATTGACATCGCACAATTTCATGAAACAGATCCAGAACGCACCCATGAAGCCGGCGTCATCCATGTAGGCGGCACGTCTCGACGCCGCATGCGGCAGCGTCGCCGCGCGCGTTTGCTCCGCGTTTTCGTTTCGTTGCTGATCTCGTTCTTGTCGCTGCTGTTGACGCCGGTAGCTGTGCTGAAATGGCATCAACAAATGGAGATCGATTTGTAGGCCTCTTAGACTATGACCGTAATAACGCCGCTATTCATTCGGTGTTGCTGGTTGAGCAAGTTCACAAACGATGATGGATAAGGAAAGCCAGCACGAGAAAAACACCCGAACGAACGCAGCCGGGAAGTCTATATTTCCGAGGTAACCTCCCGCCTGGAAGTCCGTGTTTCCAGGGTATAACTTCAGGCGTCTAAATCGCAGGTGACTTCCAAACCTGAAACCGCTGTGTTTGCGCGCGGTCCTCCTCCATTTGCTGTTGTCGGCTGAGCGAGCCGCTCGACGAGCGAAAGCTTCGCGTCGACGGTGATCGCACCCGAGCCGACCCGCTGCCGTTCGGCGCCAAACACGACGGCGAAACGGGACGCACCACATCAGCGGACGTCATCAGCTGCATCACCTGTGGCGCAAAAAGAGCAGCGGTTGAATATTTTTTTCTAACGCTACCACTGATATTGTGCGCATCCGTGATGCAGCAATTCAAAATTCAAAATCAACATCACCCGTGGCCACGAGATACGACAGAGTCCTCGAGTTCACGGTACTCGAAAGGCATCGTTCACATGCAGCATGGCTGACGCCAAATTGGTACCGCACCTGCCCGCGGTGACGGCAATCACCAACAAGAAGATGCTCTAACCTGTTGCGCGGGTCGCAGACCGCCCGACCCGCCGTTCGTCGTGCTCGTGTGCGAATGCGTGCTCTGCGTCATCATTCGATGGTGGTAATGCGGCGGTGCGGTCGGCTGATTGTGGACGGTCAGAAATGGGCGGTCACTTGCGCCCGCGCCCGCGGTCTGCGGCGTCGTCATTTGATGATGCCCTTGGTAAACGGGCGTGTTGCCGCCGCCAATCGCTTGCCAATTGGCGACATGACCCTCGCTCGACCAAACCCGCGTCGCCGCACTCAGCCCGCCGCCCGCCGCCGTTTGGTCAACCAGTTGCGATGACGTCACTCGTTGTTGTGTTTGCTGGGTATTGTTGTTGTTGTGGTGGTGGTGGTGATGGTGTGCATGCGTCGTGTCGGTCGTTGTGCTAGACGGCGCCACGGAACAGCAGTCTGCAAAAAACGTTTTTTTTGGATTTTGAGTGGGCATTCATGAAGCAGTATTTAGTGACCGCGTAGCTGGATTTGAGTGCGCATTCATGAAGCAGTATTTAGTGACCGCGTAGCTGGATTTGAGTGCGCATTCATGAAGCAGTATTTAGTGACCGCGTAGCTGGATTTGAGTGCGCATTCATGAAACAGTATTTAGTGACCGCCCGCGTAGCTATGTTTTAACGTACGGTCACCCCTACACTAAACCACCGGAGCTTCATCCCATCGAGTTCTCGGAATCGCCAAAGGACGGGGGGCGGTAGGGAGCCGCAAACTCAGATAACCCCCCACCCCCAAAAAACCCCGCCGCACCGGACATCAACAGCTGCGTGTCCAGATCATCGTGCAGCGCTCGCAGCTTCCGCTGCGACATCGGCCCGTCTGCTAATCCGTCGTCCTCCAAATCGTCCGGCCTATTTGACAGTAGATTCTTCAGCGCCGACACCGAACCGAGGCGGATCATTTTGTGTCGCGAATTAATCAGACGCCTCAGTTTATTGACGGCGCCGAGCTTCCATAAGAGCCGCTGGTCGGTGGCGCAACGCGCGGACAGATTCCAGAGGGTGCCACATGCGTTACTGACCACGGTGAGACTGCTGCTGCGCAGCTGCGACAGTAGGATCCTGCGAAATCAGTTTGGAAAGTTTGTGGCGGAAAGTTGCTTTGATTCAACTGGTTTGACCGGGTCTGGTTTGACTGGGTCTGATTTGAGCGGGTCTGATTTGACCGAGACTGGTTTGACCGGGTCTGACTTCACCGCGTCTGATTTCACCGGGTCTGATTTGACCGAGTCTAGTTTTACCGGACCTGATTTCACCGGGACTGATTTGACCGGGTCTGATTTCACCGGGTCCGACTACGATTTGACCGGGTTGGGCTTTCACCGAGACTGGTTTCACCGGATCTAAATTTCAGCGGGTGCGGTTTTTCCTCTTCCAAATCCGCTTTACCCACCCTGCCAAAACAAGCACACACGCACGCACTACTCACTCGCAGCAGCGATTGTGTCGCAGGATCACGCGATACGCCTCGTTCACCGCGATCTGACTGCTGACGTTGCGCAAGATTCCGCCGGCATTCTCCACCACCGACAGACTGCCGCTCGCACTCTGGTAGGCCAAGATCGAGACGAGAAACTTTAGGGCGCCCTCGATTCGACAGATCTCCGCCTTGTTCTCCGAACAGTGCGAACTGAGGTTCCACAGCGCTGAGAGGAGCGCCTTGAAATGAACAAATGGAACTGGTGATTGGTG
The DNA here is from genome assembly GCA_030248135.1 of Theristus sp. LFF4_11. Taxonomy (NCBI): domain Eukaryota; kingdom Metazoa; phylum Nematoda; class Chromadorea; order Monhysterida; family Xyalidae; genus Theristus; species Theristus sp. LFF4_11. The sequence goes on along the minus strand of JASANC010002730.1, from coordinate 20,365 downwards.
TTTCGGTATTTTTTCCTGGGATTGTGTGCAATGTCCATATTACTCCATGGACCTTTTTTTGGAGGAAATTATGAACGAATTGCATAGCAAAAAAATACATTTTTTTTAATTCCAGCGGATAGGCATTGATTGAGTTTACTTCTCACAACCTTGAATTCAAACAATCGTTCACCTTAAAACGTCTAAATTCAAAAATTCTCATATCCACAACGTGAATTCGTCGTTCGCACAGTTCATCTACCTTTACAGTGTTCTCGTGTCTGGCGACCATCGACGCGCGCATCAGACAGGCGACCGAGCCGGACTCACGAAGCGCCTGCTTACTGGACGCCTCCGCCTTCCAGGACAAATTGCGTAGCACGCTCGCGAACACCTGCCGGTGGAGCAATTTTTTGACGGTTTTTTTCAGTTTTTAGGTAAAAACCGGTTTTTTAACAAATAAAAATAAAACTAACACGTTTTTTCAATAATTTTCCTCCCTATTCAACCCCCATCCGTTCAACCTTTTCATCCCGCCAGTTTTCCAGACAACCACCAAGAATCGACCAAGTATACAAAAAGACCAAATAATTATTAAAAAACGTTTAGCCGGGGGGGGGGGGGTGTGGCATTTACTCCTCCACATTTTCCGACTACCTCCGAATCAATCATTTTATTTGGTTTTCACCTGCTGCAACGATTCCGACTGCCACGAGATCTGCCGATTGACGGTGTCGAGGAACCGTGGAAACTGGCACAACGTCTGTTTGCTCTGCGGGTGGCCGTAGGTGAGATTCGTCAGCGCCATGCCGATCAGTCGACGGATGTCCAGTGAGCTGTCCGGGCAACCGGCCACGCCGTACACCATTTGATCGGTGATCAGTAGCTCCGCGATCGCTTGCAGACCGCCTGTATGAATGGAAAAATAATCAAGATCTGGTTGCAGTTTGTGAATATCAGCTGTGATTTACACCCGCATCACTTTTAAGGCCCGTTTATACCTGAAGTATGCGCATACGGCACGGCACACAGCACTTCACGTCACTTTAGGTCCCCTGTTAATGCATACTACCGTTCGTATCTGACGTACGTCTGCATACGTCGCGTTATAAACGGGCCTTTACTCGGAGGACAGCACACTCAGTTTTACAACACAGTGATGTTGCACGGTCGCAAACAAACACACTGGCACACACACATATGCGCTGCTGCCGTATCGTGTGTGTGCTGCATGACCGCATTCGCATATGTATAACATCCGAAAAAACCGTAACAATTTGCGACGAATCTCCATCGTACCGAGTTGCGTGATCGCATGTCTGTATTGTTCGTCGAAAGACAACTTCATCAGCACGTTTACGACCGAAAACAACTCCGGTGTGCTTGCGGCGTCTGCTGTAAAGAGCGCAAATCATTGACGAAATCTTGGAACAGCCAGCTAGCTAGATACCGAACTACCAAACTGCAGAAGCCCGCACAGTGTTGTCAAAGCAAACAAATTCCAGCAACCGGTATGCATGTATATTCGCACGGAGCAACTTTCCTCATATTGAAGTTATTCAGTTTCGGTGTAATCGGAAAGAACTACAGGAAAACAACAGAGAACAAAAAAACAAAAAAAAACATTACAGGAATAACTCCAGCTTCGGCTTTGAGAGACCGCTCCTCCGCGGTACACACGCACCATCCTGTCGGGTCTACCAAAGTCACAATGAAACGCCAACATTCGTGCCCCGCTACGCTCAACCTCACCTAAGCTTTCGATGCCGGCAAACACGAGTCGCAGGTTGAACGTGTGCTCGCGGAGTCTGTCCAGCGCCTTCAGCACCCTCAGCTCGCGACGGCGTATCGCTTCGTCCGCTTGCTCGCCGATCAAACTGTGCAGCGCGGCGGAGCAGTTCTCGAGAACCTGGCAAGCGCAGAAAACCGCTTCAAGTAGGAAAACAAACAAAAAAACAGCAACAAAAACTTGAAATTCATGTCATTCCCAGACTACTATAAACAACTGAAACAAAGTGAGAAAAAAAATTTGAAAAAACCTAAAATATTTACTTGCGCCGCTGTTAGCGGTAGAATAAAAAAACTGAACTGAACTAAGATAAAATAAAAAAAAAACTAAAGCACCACAGTGCACAACCTCAAAGTCGTCAGGCACAGTAGGCTGCGTCGTCCACACGTCGCCCGGGTGAAGTAGTTGCACGAGCATTTGCACGCAGCCGGCGTGACGCATCATCTCGCACGCGTCACGATCACGTGACAGCAGCATCAACGTGTGACTGCTGTCGGGGCGGTCTTGACTCGACAGCATCGACAGCAGCGAGTAGACCATTTCGAGCTGCAGAAATGAGACGTTGACAACGTTCAAACGAGACTTCATGATGGCGCAATTCGTCTGAGAACACTACACTGCGCACGAATAGACGCACCGGCATGCGGCGTTTATTTCAAGCGTGCCAGTGTATTTGTCCGTGCAACATAAGAATAAGACACCAGTTTCAAACTAGCGTCGCAGTCTTTTGACTCTCTTTCGACTTTCGATTCTTTGCACCATCTCCAGACCAGGAGGACTTTTCAAACCACCAACTACACCAACCCCAACTCACCAAAAACCACCAACTACACCAACCAGCCGACCAACCTTATTACAGCCGTTCAGCGTTCCGTTGTCGCCGCCCATGCCCTCGTGCAGCTGACTGGCGTCCATTATGCTCGAGTTGAAACTGACCATGCTCTCTTCAACACCGCCACCGTTTGCAGTGCCATTGCGCCCTGAACCAGTGATGAAATTGAAATCAAACGCTTGAAAACTGCATTATTTTCGTGTTCCTCCAAAAGCCAGAGAACTAAATTCACTCACCATTCAGCCGGTTGAACAGTAATTGCGCGCTTTGGTGCTGTTGCGGCGGCGGCATAACATCTGCTGACTCTTTCGCTGACGTTGTCTTCAAATTGTAATTTCATGTAACTTTTGCATTTCTATTCAACATGGAAACAGAAAAGCTTACTCAAAATTTCAACAACAAAAAAACAAAACAAATTCCACCTGTACCGCAAGTTGTTGTTGCTGTTGTTGCGGTTGGCTCATTTTGATCAACTTGAACAACTGATCGAATCGCTGCAGTTGCTCGTGTTGCTGCTGCTGGTGTCGGCGTTGCTGCTGATGATGATGATGAAACTGCTGATTCTGCTGAGCGTGCGCGATCGTTCGCAGGTTGCGGTTCTTGCGAATCTGCTGTTGTTGTGATGGAACTACTACAGCGTCGGTGTTCCGCTGATGATGAGTAGACGATGGTTGAGAAGATGATTGAGCAGATGCTGATGGGGGCTGAGAACGTCGAGGAGAGCCGAGTGATTGGTAGACGCGGTCCAGGCGGTTGGTCTGTGTAGTTCGCACTGTTTGGATCTGTGAAGCTTTGTGTTGTTCATAAAGGGACGAAAGCAAAGGAGATTTCGCCTTTCGGCTCACAGAACTTCAGATCTACCGGTTGTCTAATGTTGTGTTTTTAGCCGGCTTGTTTCGTGTATTGTTGATTTGTTGACATGCGTTTTGAATCAGTTCGGTATTATCAATGTTTTCAGTTTACATGTATTTCCCACTCAATCAAGTTCCGTTTAGTTAGTCCCACGTTTGTCGTGCGAGATTCGTTTTCACTGTCACATTTACCACAAAACTGCCTCAAATTTATTGAAAAGCCGGTTCTGAAAAGCCATTATACCAAAAAAATCTAAATTTGTGGTTTGCGGAAGAAAAGAAACAGTGACGTGTTGACAACAGCGAATTTACAATATTTGTGGTTGGTTATTATCTATTTCGAATGGTCCTCAACAATACGATTCCACAGTTTGTTAGCGCATTGTGATTTTTTTATTTCGGGTGAAAACTAAGGATGTAAGAAGTCGCAGAAAACGCTGGCTCTAGTTTGGTACAGTGTTAGACGAAGAATTGTGGAGAACGTTTTCATTATGTTTCTGCTTCATGTTTCATTTTCCTGCCATTTATGCGCCGTTATCACAAACTCATTAAAAATCAAAGCCACACTTACTGTAAAGTTCTAGAGAAAACGCTAAAAACTATTTAGCATTGCATGCGGTGCTCTATTTTTAATGTTTTTGGTCTTGAACTTCATTATCTTCCCGAACATCTGCACATCTATTTTCAAATCCACCGCATGATTTACATTCCTTTCCAAACCAAGCGCCCTTATTGACCTTTGTTTCATCACTTGCTAATCCAGAAAATCGATCAAAATCTAGCCAATTTTATCGTCACAAAAAATCTCGAAAATTAAACAAACTATTTGTGCCGCAACACAGACAGTCTTTTGCAATTTTACAGTCATGAACTTTTCAACCGCAGGGGGTCTCTGGACGGTAAATCAACCAAGAGACGACGAGTTTGACATTGAACTGTCAAAAGTGAAGTGTATGAAACTTTCAAAGGGGGGAGGGGGCACACGACATCAAGTTGAAGCGTATTGAACAAAAATATCGGCAAATGCATGAAAACTGTCAGCAACAGTATAGCTGCTACTGCGCACAAAATAGACTCCCATACCAGTTACGAAACGGTACGGGTCAAAATATGTTTTTCGGGGTTTTAGCGGTGTGAAAACTGCTGTGTGCGAAGAAAAAAAGTTCGACACTCCATACTTTTCAATCGCTGGCTCACGGGATGGCACGAAAATTGTATAGGCGTCGAAAGAAACGGCTATGTTTTTGCCGATAATTGGTATTTTTTCGGGCGAGCAAAGATCGTTGAACTTTCGGTGAGGACTGACTGTTTTTCTGTCGGGCTCTTACAGTTCACTCTTTGAACAAAAGTTTTGAGACACTTTACGTTGCAGTCGACAGGTGAACACTGTCGATCTTGAATAGCCACCTTACACAGCACCGCGCAACTTCAACCTTGAAATAATCACCCCGAAAATAACAGTAATCTTGTTGTTGTTATTATTCACACATCGCAACATTACACACTAATCACTTTCTCTTTTAACGTGCTCGAAATCCACGCATTTAGACGATTACTGAGGATACTTATTCGCGCACTTTGAAGTTTTATGGATAGACAATCCCATGGGGGGAGGGCGATTGGGTTGAATCAGGTGGTGAAAGTGAAAGGACCCAATTAAACGTTACACATGATAAAACTAATAAGTTGGCCCTTTCAGAAGATACCGGTATCGGTCCAGTTCAGATAAACAGCCGAAAAGATGCATGCAATTTTGATGGATTATTCTTTTTCAAATCAAAACGCAATTGAAATGACCGTGAACCGTCGAGTGGGCAAAATAAACAAGACGCACAGGTTTGCACCCCATCCTTATAACGCACAGAATACCCCCGCTATGTTCTTATCATGATTAACTTGCGGCAAAACAACGGTGTGTATAAAGTGAAAAACGCATTTGACGCTGCGATTCAAGGTCGAAAAGTGAAATTCACTTGAAAACCAGCATATTTCTATTTGAACTGAAATTTTTCTATGTCAATTTTTAATTTGAAAAAAAGAAACACCGCCTGCTTGACGGTGCGGGGCTGACGAAAAGATGTCACCTGTATTGCGTGATCTTAATCATGAGTAACCATTTATTATTCATCTTGCTTAACAAGAAGTCTCATTTTCTTTTACAACCAAATTTCCAAAACAATCCTCGTTTTGCGTCGATCTCCCCAAAACGGTCTCGCCCTTTCATTACTCAATTTCCAACCGTGAATACACCGCTTGCGGGTGGGAGAGAATATAAAAAAAGTGAAAAGGGTTATTGAACATTTTGCGGCTACGCAGATATAGAAACAATATCTCGCGAAATAGTTCTGTAGGAGACATACACGAGGATAAATATTCAAAAACATTATAACGGGGTGCGTACATGACTGTTGCGCCTATATAACCCCATAATGGAAAAATAATAATGCCTTAGTTTGAAATGAAAGACGACAAAGTTCAATAGCCTTGAAAAACATCGCCGCTTTACTTCGCGTTATAACGGTGCACACTCCATATAACAACAGTACTATACGCCGACGTCGCTATAAACTCCCAGTCCAACTAAATTACAATGCGGTAAAACCTTTACTTTACAAACATAATTTTTCACATGTTTCGCCTCGCACGCACACCCATCTCATCTCACCAAAAAAAACTGAAATTAAAATACTCTTAGCGGGTCTTAACCCCGTCAGCTCGATCTCAAATCTCGAATCGGCACGATCAAACTTGCTGCTATTTGAAATATACTGGCCTATTGGTTCGCATCAATACGAGACAGCCAATCAGCGCACTATCAACTGTTGCGTTTTTTGTCTTCACAACGCGGCTGCATGAATGCGCATATTTCTGAAAAAATACTGTCAATACTGTCACTGTTCTTAATCGCCCGCGACTGGTAACATATCACGCATAACTTTAAAGACTCCACACCAACTACTACTATTACTGTTAAACGATCCCGTGAGATATTGCCATTCGGTGCTAGGTGCTCGGTGTCATTAAGCACGCACAAGAATCGAAAGTGTCGCCTGGGCTCAGCATTGCCGCGGCGCGCATGATTTTAATCGCACCCCGATTATGGTGATGCGAGATTGTTTCGAATGGAATTTACGGTAAAAATTAAAAACGCGTGCGCGTAAATAGCGAAAAACAACGAAAAAAAAACTATTAGCGCATCAGAAGCGGGTTGACCTTTTTTACAGTTAGTTGAACAGCCGCGTTGTCGGTTACGACAAACTGAACAGTACGTGATCTTTCATCTCGGTACAGTTTGACATTTGAACTCTTATTCTGTAATTGTTACCCTTTCACTAATTCTCTGAGCGGAATCACTCGTATTGACTTGTTTCAGAAAGCTCTTATTTCAGTTGACTTAATCAAATATATTTAAAAAATCTCATGTTAAACCAGGCGAACGTGATAGACAATTCAAGAACAGTCTGCTGATAAACAACCCATTCCCATGCAACCAGTCCCAAAGTCGTTCACTATGAATACGCTGCGCTTACTTAGTTGACAAACATTCTGTTTTGTTCACTTTCTGAATCTGAAACCTAATTCCAATTAATGGTCGACTCTTAGTCTTAATTTTGCTGTTGTTGTTGTTTACGGTGTAGATCTGGAAACGGACATCACCTACCTATCCAATTTTATTTACCGCATATGCGCAACTGCCCTGCCACAGTTCGATCGCCCCTGTCATCCAAGCGGCGATCTTTAATTGCTGTTCATTTTGCTTCTGTTTGCTGAGAACATTCAAGTTCAGTTGTGGACTTTTGATTTCTCGGATTAAACTGACTTGATATGATATGAATCTTGATATGCATCATCAAACTTTGACTGTAAACAATGTATTCGTGGCAATACGGTTTGAGTAACGGTTTACCGATATAAGACGTCATTCACGATAAATATGAAACTGAAAACAATCTTAGTAGGTCACATAGAGTACTCGCAGTCACAGCCCCCGGTTGTAACGGGTGTATCTTGCTTTGTTTGATTGCGTTGTTATTTATTGATCATGCAAACTTATCACACAGAGCCGGAATCTAACACAATCTATTATGTTGTTGATCCTACTTTATTAGGGTCCCAAAACGTAATTTTTCTGCTTCACTTTTAACAACTTATATGAGTCATGCTAACTTTCCCCTGCATATATTAAAATCATTTTTTTATAGACTTCCACCTTCTAAACACAAAGCACAGTAACGCACGAAAATGGCAACAATGCTGCACAATCCGATACCACTGTGTGTCGACATCAGCACAACCGCATTCAAACCGTCAAATGACGAAACTGACCAACCACCAACTAAGCCGATTCTGCCCGCCATATCGAACGCTATTTTCAAGCCGCATTTCTCTCCGATCACATCAAGTTCACCTGAGCAACAAAAATCCGAACCAAACGACCAGACGGAATCGTCGTCGAAGCTCAAAAAACCTGATGCCGACTTAAGCACATGCACAAATCCAATTACCAATGCCGATGCGAACCTCAAATTCGAACACGATTCCGGCATGAATTCGCCGCTGGATCTGTCCACGACCAGTTCAAGCTCAAGCTCGACCTCCAGCTGTCTGGCGGCCAGCAGCACCTCAAACAGCACCGTGAGAACGCTCAGTCCGCAGCGGCGCTCGGAGGCACCGGAGTCAGAGCTGAGGTCGTCGATTAGATCCGGCGTCGAACGACAGCCATCGGCTACGGGGATTTCCGTGATTAAAACTGCGAACAACCTGCCAATGTTGTACATCTCTACGGAGAATGATGCAAACTCGAATGCAACCGCAACTACTGCCGAACCTCAACGACAAGCACCGTCAGCATTCAGCAGCTTTGGTCCGACTAGGCTGCTTCAACAGCAACTACGCGCGTCCGCCGCTGCAGCGACCGCTCTGCTCGGTATTCGACCGCACCAAGGCCTCCTGAAACCGGCAACGAACGGCGCGACCTCGATGCTGCCGCCTGTGATGCCGCCGTTCGCGGCGCATCTCGCCAGTCACGCGGCCCGATCGTTCATTGCGCGGTCGACTATCAGCAACACGACACCGCGCAACGACGGCGCAAACGAGCACGCAATTTCCACCACTCGCCACGAATCAACGGACGAGCAGCCTCATCAAGACGGCCAACTGCCGCAATGCGCGGCGCCGAATCTGAACTCGAACTGGATCGCGATGAAATTCGGCGCCGCCGTCGGCCCGAATCGAATGTCGTATCCGCGCGAATTCAAGCTGATGGTGATCGACTATTATTACGGCCACGGACAGAACAAGTATCGAACGTGTAAGCAGTTCCAAATAACAAAGTCAATGCTGAACGGTTGGCTGGCGAAGATCGACAAGATTCGCGAGTCGCGACCCGGATCGCTGAAATCTGGCCGCTCCGGGCGGCGGCCGCAGTTTCCGGCGATCGAAAAACAGCTGTACGTACTGTACAAGCAGAGTTTGCTCAGTGGACAGAAGGTCGGCAACCGCTGGATCAGAGACACAGCGAGAGGACTCGCGAGCAAGCAGTGCAGCTCGGAGGAGCTCAGCGGCATGTGTCAGTTCAGCGAACGCTGGCTGAGCAATTTCAAGAAACGCTATCACATCAACTTGAATCGTGATTGGGTCGCTGGCAACGGGGCAACGACAAGCGGCGGCGTGGCACCGGAATTTTCATCGACCAGCAGTAGTGCTGCTAGCACGCAGTCGACCGACAATTTGAACGGTAAGAGTCAATGGTTATAAAAAGCCGTTAAAATTTCTGATCACAATAATCACTTGTTTCGTTTCAACAGACCCGAATCAATTTCAAATTCCCAATTGCAGCCGGCGCCGAGCAGCGTCAACAGGTCCTGAACGATGTGCAAGTGGATTCGGTCGAATGTATGGGCGAACCCCAGCAACGAATCGACCCAACAATTGAGATGCGCTCACAGTCGAGTCCGGCGAAAAGTCGTTCGCTATCGATGATGCGCGACAACAGCACGGATGACAGGCACAGTTCCGACGGCAGTTCATCGTACCCAACCGAGGCGATTTCCGATTTAGACGACGACGACGACGACGAATCAGCATCAATGGTGAATCGGTCACTGATGCATTCGCCGACGGCACTCGGAATCGCCGCAATTTCGTCCGAGATGGATACTAGCGAGCCACAAGTGAGCGATACTTTTTGCATTTTTTGTGTGCAAAATTAGAAGTAAACCCGTGTCACAGAACACAGATTTTGCTTTGTTTATCAACCAAACCCAACCTCAACCAACCAAACACCGCCTTCCTATACAGCAGGAACCAACGGATTACAGCGCCAGTTCACTGATCAACTCGAGCACACCTTTCAACAAAGCGCTCAACATCAACAACAACCTCCAAAACTTGTACGCTCGTTTCCCGTGGCTTTGTCGATCATCAGCCAGTGGCGTGGCGCTTGGCGGTGCGCTGGCGACAAGTTTGTCACTGCCATTGAATCCGTCAGTTGCGATGCACAATCGCACGCCACCGAACTACGAGCCGGGAAGACGAGGTCGAAAAGTGCAATTTCCACAGGTTAGAAACAGAACGAATGATTCGAGGAAAACTGAATTTACGACCTCGAAATGCTACTTTTTAACGCACAAAAACGGTTGATCACCTCCAGGTTGAGCGCGTATTGTACGATCGACTGATTGAGCGCCAGGCGAGCGGTCTTCGCGTATCGAACCGATGGCTACAGGAGCAAGCGCGCGGCATCGCGCAGGATATTTGTCCACAGGTGCAAATTTGATAAACGTGCTCCGAAAGTGCAAACTGACAACGGTCATTTCTTTCATCCAAGAATATTTAACGGCGTTTTGAACTCACTTTTCTCTCAGGTGCTAGCGGAAGCAACGAAATCAGCACGCTGCATGTTCAGCGAACACTGGCTGCACAACTTCAAGAAGCGCTACAACGTGTCGCTGAAGAACCAACAGACCACCATCGGTCCGTTGCCGTCGAGCAAACGCGGCAGTGTCAGCGACCACCAACGGCAGATCACCGTTCAACGCAACGGTAACGCCACCATCGGTGTGCTACCATTGAACAGCCGACGTCACAGTGAAATGCCTCACCGGGAACCACATCAAACGCTGGCTCGAAGCAGCTCTGAGCAGCAGATCACAATCAATCAAAATGACACCACTCAGCCCAATCACCACCGTCGACAATCAACTAGAACTGAAACGGACTCGATCGATAACAACAACAACAACAACAACAACAGAGCGAGCAACAATACCGCAAGTACGGCCACCACGCAACTGTCAACGATGTTGCACATGCAACAATGGCTGCTACAGCAGGCGCTGTTGAACTCGGCTGCTACGACGATACAACAACACCAAGCACAACAGCCAAGCAATCATCAGTCTTCAGTGGCATCGACTACCGCGCATCCGCAACCGCCAGTAGACGCCGAACGAATCGTTCAACTGTATCGAACGATTTTACAACAACAACAATCACAACAACAGCAACGCAACGACGAACAGACGCCGCCGCCGACGATGGTGCCTTCAGCAAGGTCGATGTTCAGCGATTGAGTGCTCGCTTTACCGATCGTTTTTTTGTTGATTATTGCTTCCAGCGTAACAGTTTTCGAGGTTCACTTTTTTATACGTTTTTATGATATGGCATTTCAGCTTTGTACATACACTTCTTTTTTTGCTTTTCGCTGATATAATCATTTTTATTGTGGTTGTGTTGATTTATAGATTGCATTTGAATTTCTCCCGGTTTGCGGTTTTGGCATCGTGTTGTAAATCACAACTCTCTTAGAAACAGCACTACAGCATAGCCGGTGATGTTGTGTTTTAAGTTTGAATAGGTTGTGCACAGCATAGCCAAGAAATTTGAATTTTAAGTATCGGTGCAAAACGCAAAACTCTGTTTTAGCAGCTTTCAATAACATGCGCCTACTTTGCATTATACCTTGCTGGATGCATTTTTTGCTCTTCACTAAACTCTTTCAATTTTATTGTTTTCTTTTTTTTTGAAAGTTATATTTTTGTTCAGGTGACTGCGTCTTAGAAGATGGGTCGCTTCGGGTTGACACTGGCTGGAACTTTTTGAAAGCATAACATATCAAAATTTTGAAGAGTGATATTTCTGTTCGTCGTTTTCACAGATATTATGAAAACAGCAACGTGCCATAATTTTGGACAATTATTTGGAAATTTTGGAAACCATTTTGTTTGTCTTTAAATTTATGCTGATATTCATTTTGCCGTTAAGTTGATTTATGGTGAATATTACTCTACCACTGCATTTCAAACACTGCCACTGAGAAACCTTACACATTCCATCTTGGTTTTTTTTCTTTTGGATTTTACGTCATTTTTTGGGTTTGAGGTGAACACGTCAATCGAATGTTGGTGCGATAATATGGGACTTCAAAACTTTTATTTACCTTTCATATTTCAAAAAAAAATGATTTAAAAAAACTCACTTGAGATTTGGTTAGCGGCTCTTCGGAAACAGAAGGTGCAAACGTCAGATCATCGCCATGATTCAAGTCGAGATTGTCCAGCAGTTGTACTAATTTTTCTCTGAAAAAAACGAAAACGTACAAATGTCGTCTGAAAATAAAACGCGCATCGATTTTCAGATTCAATTTCAGTTTTTGCATTATATAATAGAGCGATAATTACTATAAATATCATATCATCGGCTTTTTGGAACCGGTGTGAGAGACGCAAATTAACAAAAAATATTGGGTAAGTCAGAAACAACCAAACAGCCCCAGAATCCAAAAACTTTCACAACTACTGCAGCAACGCTAAATTCAAAAATAATACAAGTGATAGGGGTAGAGTTTTATTTCGAAACTGCACAAACAGACCACTCGGTCATATTTAGTCGGAACAGAATGAATAAATGGAGTATAAAATATGCTTACACAAACGAAAATGAAGCGCAATACTTTCTCTTCTCGTAAACAAATCTAAACCTCTGAACTTGGAAGAGCCCTCTGAATTGACTTTAAGAAACCTCGTTTCGGGTTTAGGGTTTCTCAGAATGAACAGGGAGCCTGCCTGGCACGAATCGAGCGGGCAACCCAACATATGTCGAAGTTGGGTGGTGGTGCATCATTTGGCTATCAAACTTGAACGGAATGCAGAAAGCAAAAGAGAAAACAAAACAAAAGTTGGCGGCTTTTTAGATTGTATATTTTGAAAAAAACACCTGTTTTAAACTTTTACTGCCACAAGTTATACGTCCATAAACTAGGTTTTTTAAAATAATTTGGCTTCATCTTCAATTCTTCGAATCAACAGCAGATAGAAAAAGAAAAAGCTCAAAGACAGGAACCTTTATTGTAACAACTAACAACTGTTTATGAACGGATATTTCGAAACGCAGCTGAAAAACTTTATTAGCAGCGCTTTCTCAGAAAACACGGACTGCTGGAAATAGCTATTGAACATTTCATTCTGTATTGTTGCATTGCTGAAGGTTTCGTTTTATAATGCGGCATAAATAACGCGCGGGAAAAGAGCAGACGCCAAAATATGCATCAGTTCGGTGCATTTTTCATTTTCGAAATTAGTTTTGAAGGCCTGGAGGAAAAGCCTGGAGAGTGGCCACGTACTTATCATTTCAGTTTTTACTTGAAATCATTGGAAACTCATTAGCCTCCTCTGAACTGAACAGCTTTTAGCACCGCTTCAGCAGTTTCCACAATTCTGCAACTGCTCGGATCTCATGCTAATAGCAAAATTGCACATTTTACGACAATTCCAACAATGTTTTGTCGAGAAAACAACAAAAACCATAAAAATAACAAGGAAAATAATGCTTTCGCTGCTGTTTTTTTCGCAAGTTAAAGAAAGGGAAACCATTTTATCCAGTTTGATAATTGCGCATAAGCAATAATCCTGACACATTTGGAGAGCAACTCCAAAATAAAAAACGGTTACACAAGCACCAAAAATAATGAGGTGACCGTCATTCCGAAAAATTATCGTTTATAACTCAGTCATTTATTGTGCTTACTGCTGCTAGGAAGAAACCACCAAAAACGAAAAGTGCTGCACAATTACAGATGAAACAAACAAAATGAAAAAATTGAAAAAAATGTTTGGCCGACCGTTTCGTAGACTCGATTTGCTGACTGTGAGCGGTTGCATTAGCCTGATTTTTAGGTTGAGCTGCACCCGACGTCGACGGCATTTTTGACTGGTGATCGTGTTCATTTTTGTCGTTTTTTGAATTGTGCATGTTTTTGTTTATTCTATTCAAATCGTAGAATATAGTTTGTTATTTTTTGAAATTTTGAAATCACATTCATCTGAAAACGATTTGAAAGTGAAAGCTTTCATGGGAGCAAACAAATTCTCACAACCAGTCATGTAATGCACATGTTTATTTTTTTGTGTTTTTCATTTGAGTTTCTGCTTTTCCAGTTTTCCTTTCTTGCAAATCCGGCAAGGCTAGGGAGGGTTCGGGAAAAAAATCCGGATTTTTTTAAATTAAAAACATAAAATTTTTTTTTTACAAGTTAGGTTCGTTTGAAGCGTCTCGTCAAGCTGAGTTCAGCTAGACCATTTTCAGAACGATCCGGAAAACTACAAGAGCGAAAATCGTGTTTTATTGAAATTATGTCCATTTAATAGGGGGAAAGTTGCATTTTCAACTGTAAAACAGGACAATTTTTGACGTGTACTTGAATATTGAACTGTTCTTAGTTGTTCCTCTTTAGAAAATTGCCAAAATTTTACTGTGTTCGAAAATTCCTGTTTGCTGTAGCTAAGTCAGCAACCCCTGTCGACCCGGTCGCCCCCCCCCCAAGACACTTACTTTCAGGTTCAACCAGCTATGCTATCTGCCACATGGCGACAGCCCGCTCTTCAAATCATCGTATCGAAAACACGTACCATGATTTCGCGATCACGTTGCGGTTGCGGGCAACTGACAGACGCGAGTTTAACACGTTAGTTTAGCTTAGCACGCAAGTTTTAACATATGGCCATGTTATCGGGTATCTGAAAGCGGTCGTGTGATTTGGTATTGACCAACACCTCCGCTCCAATTGTTTAACAATATATCGCACAACTCCATTGTAGACCTATAACACACGCCAATCAACAAGATATCATGTTCATCTCATGGCCTACCGACTGAAAAACATGTTCTAAGTTGCAACAAAACGATTTTTGAAGCGATATTTCAATTCAGTTAAGTCATTTCAACGCTAAAAATTGATCCTAGAAGTCATCCAAATCGAAAAACATGGATTACGTCGGTCAAAATGACCAAATAATGACATGTACCTAAAGATGTAAGGGTCAAAAAAAATATTTTTTTTTAATTTAAAAAAAAAAGTAAAAAAATGAGCATTTTTCATTTTTTTATTAAAAATTTTTGAAATTTTTTCTTTACTGTGCCCTGAAAATGCCATTTTTGACATAATTTTTCGAAAGTTCAACAAAAATTTTCTTTGACTTTACTTGTCACTTAGTCTTCAACGCTGCAGGTGGTATTCTGGATTGATTTATCGACTGTTTTTAGCCTTGGTGAGTGATGATCGACTCGCGCATTGAAGTACTTGAGCGTCGCAAAGGCTAGTTCAACAAATTCCGATGCCGCTAAGGTGGGATAGAAGCAGAGAACTCACATTTACGCATCGTTTTTCAGGATCTCGAAAGGTCGAAATTGCACTGTCTGCCACTGCAAGCGTAACTTAGTTGGTTGCTCGTTGCTGTTTCGCCTCGTGTCGTCAGCATGATCACACCGGTTTGTTGTTGAACTTGTTTCCGTGTTATTTGAGGTGAATTGAGAGGCAAAACACGAGACGTGATGTCGTCGGTGGGAAAATGGGGTCGCCGAAACCAAGTCTGAAATTTTCACCCTCCTCCCATATGAGTGGGGGTCATATGGTAAGTCGGTGGCTCCTCAGATGGTGATATTCGGACTCCCTGAAAAATTCTGAACAACTTTCATTTAAAAAAAATTTAAAAATTTTTTTTTTAGAGAAAAAAAATAGAATTTTTTTTTTCTTGACATCTCTACATGTACCTAAGTACACAAAGAAGTTGGGAAGAAAATTTGGTTTGAACTTTCAAAAAATTATGCCATACATCGATTTTTCAGAGCAAAGTAGGAGAAAAAATTTTCAAATTTTTTTAATTTGAAAAAAATCCAAATTTAAAAAAAACAAAAAATAAATAAATTTTTTTTTTCAAAGCCCCTAACCCTAGGCAAGGCAACTGCGCAATCATAAAATACTCCAACAACAATGCCTCAAACGGAACGGAGGACACCCACCGTCATCTCCTGCACCTCTAAATGTAGCCTCAGTTCAGTGTCTGAAAACGCATTCCAAATGCTCAACGATTTGACGCCGTGACAAAACAACACAGCTCTTGCAGCCAGTGTTAGTGTGCGCGGCCCACATTTACAGGTACGATTATTTTTTCAGCGACCATCGCACCAGCAAAACTTGTCGCGACGACAAATTGCTGAACAAGTGAACTTGGCGTTGAAAAACACTGATTGTTGGCGACGATTATTAACCAGTCAGACCGTTCTCGTTATCAATCTGAGCCGGTGCTTGAAATGAATTACTGCAGGATCGCATGGCCCTCTGTTGTTTGCTCTATTAGACGGACACACGACACAGGAAAACAAGCAAAACCAAAAAACAAATTCATATTTCATTTCCAAAGCGCTCGCGCATAACCGGGCACAATAAAACAGGAAGGCCAGAAGAGCTGCAATGAATTATAAATGACTTTTGGCGGTGGTGTGTGTGTGTGTGGAACAAAAATCCGCGAGAAAATCACGGGAAATATGACGAGTTAGACAAGGGGATACCACTACCAGCACTGAGCAAGAGTGGACGCATGACAAAAAGCGCGCGAAAACCACACCCGATGGCGGAAATAACACGTTCTGCCAAAGAATGGCCCCAAATGAGTCAGACACTTCACATGCTGCAGCTGAGTTGGCGGTTTCTGGTAGAAAAACTCCAACGATTTCTTCCTTCCAAGCGTCTGTTGAAACGTCCTGTTGAAAGTTTACGATAAGTACAAATTTCAAATTTGTTAGCTTCAGTTCCCCCGTCTTCAGAAACCGCCCGGCGCCAAAACATGCTTAGCACAAACTGAAGCGCACTCCGTCAATTATCAGTGAACAATTTTTCACCATTACACAAACTGGACATCGTCGCGTACATATTGGCTGAGGATTGGTGAGTAGACAGATTTCGCGAAAAACAGCACACATGCCTGTAAAGCAACCCGAATATCTATGCAATCCCGCTGTGAGGGGGACCGAAACAGAACAACCTAGTGCACATAAAATACAGTGGGGTACCCTCCATCACGCGCTCTACCGAAAGCGTCGGGCTGATTCAAAGAACCAGCATACCGATCATGGTAAAACTACATAATGGGAAAGGAGGTATTACTGCTGCTGTTGTTGTTGTTATTGTTGTGCGTGTGTGCTTTAGAACATTGCGCGATTGATGAGAACATTCAGAGCACCAAATGCTGGCCCCGTGAATTTGCTCTCGTGTTTTCGCGCGGCTTAGTCATCACTGCAAAAAAGAGAGCCCAAGTTTGCGATGTGCGAAAATTCGTCGGAAATAACAGTTTGAACTTTCAAAATTCACGCATTCTCGCAACAAAACAAGACTTGAGATTTTGGAAGGTGCTCGCTCGGCTTTGCAAACAAATTCCTCTGAATGCCAAATGCCCGCAATATGAGCAATGGAGCAGAGACCGAAAATTCTGCGCGGGTTCCCTCCTCTGATGGTTTTATACCAGTATGAATATATTTATCGATCGCCTTTTCCACTCGAGCACAAAATGGTCCCGGCAGGGTCTTTTTTTATGGTGTGCAGTTTTGCGCTGAACTCGATACGATGCGAGCCTTGCGCGTATTACGACATCATGCTGAAACACGGATGCGAAAACGAACACGGATATGATGTTTGCGTTGATCTTGGAGAGGTGATTTGACTGATAAATTTGATTGGCTTTTTTCGTAATTGAACTTGAATCAGAATATGGTGGGCACTGCGTAGTGAAATGGCAAAAGTGGAAGACGGATGGGCAAAGAAAAACAGAATGCAGGAGGTCTTTAAAAAAGAAGGTGAACAAAGAACTTATTTGAAAACAAGTTAATGAAATTTTGCTGCGAACCAGAAATTTGTATGAAACGATTCACAACAGCAAGACGGCAAATTGTTGTGGACTTCACGGCATAAGGACAAACATGAAATCAAATAATTAAAAATGCCGAAAATAAAAAAAATGATTCTGAACTGCTCCCTCACTCAATTTTCACTAATCTAAAAGCCAAGAGTTGAAAAGATGTTTTCTTCGCTGTAAAAACGTAATTTTATGTTTTTTTTTCGCCTGGTCTGTCTGTCTAATCCATCAACGAGCTCATGAAACCAACTGCAGAAGCATGCAAGTGTCTGAACATTACTCGTCGATCTTTGTCCTGAAAGTGAAAATTGCAAAAAAATCTGCCAAAAACGGTCCTAGTTTCTTTCAAATTTCAACTGTAATGGTCAAAATTTCAAAAAAAACACGAGTTGTGCTCTTATAATTCACTGGATCGTTCTGAAAATGGTCTAGCTAAACTCAGCTCCTCGACGAGACGCTTCGAACGAAGCTGACTTCTGCATAAAAAACAACCCACAACTAACCAACGATTCGTGTGTGGTGGTGGGGTTCAAAAAAATTTATGAACTTTTTTAAAAATCTTTAAACATGGGATTTTTTAAATTAATTAAAAAAGAAACGAATTTTAGCAATCAAAATTGTACTTTCATCTGAAAATGCATTTAAAAGACACTTCCCACAGAAAGTGACATTATACTTTTTTGTCCAGTTTCGTGTAGACTTTTTTGACAATTTTTTGACATGTCAAAGATTGACGAGCAATGTCCAGATACCTGCAATAAAAGCTTCTGCAATTGGTTTCATGAGCTCGTTAATGAACTAAAAAGCACTAAATTACCTTGTTTTTACGCTTGAAATGTAAAGAAAACTGCTTGTCAACTCTTGGCTGTTGCCGATTTGTCGTCTCGAAGAAGCGCGGCGTTGCCCATCAACAGCAACGTGCCGGCTGAGTAACTGAGTGGATAGCACTTGGGACTTCCAATCGGAAGGCCCGGGTTCGAATCCGCTCGTGACCACTCGGCTGCCCCGGGTTGCGTGGGGCTTAATGGTTCGGCAGCATAAACGTCGGTTTTCTTGATTCACAAGATTGCTCTTCCGGTGGCGAGGAACTTAGTGACATCGCGCCCATGCATACCAGCGCAGCTTGCCCAACGCCCACTGCTATAGCAGAAAAACTGCTTCCAACAGCGCAGCCCATGTGGTGGACAATAAAAAATTGCGACACTGCCTTTCCCCAAGGGCGTTGGGTAAGAATAAAAAGGGGGCAACAAAACAACAAACAACAACAACAACAACGTGAACCGGTGCGTTTTCTATCTGAAGTATTCAAGAAAGTACTGTGGAACGCAGAAAAACCATTTGGAGCGAGAAACACGACCTGGGTTTGGATTGGATCCACACTAGGGTTGTTAAAAAAAAACAAAAATCGCCATTTTTGTTTTTTGTTTTTAATTTAAAAAAATTTCAAAAATCAAAGTTGTGCTAAATCAATCAGGGAGTCCGAAGAACCACATATGATATGCAAGCGCCTCCCGAATAACTCCCGTATGGCGGAACTTTGCAGATTTTGTTTTGGTGACCTCAATTACCCCTTTTCCAAACCGTCACCATGCCTCTTCTTCTGTTTTGACCTCCAAAACGTCACTAATTGTCCCCAGCTAAGCTAATGCTAAAGTAAAGACAAACATACCGCCTTGAAATTCGATCAATTCTTCTGATGGTGTCGCGACGACACGACACGAAGCAGCAACCAGACAACGTAGCGCTTGCAAACGGAGCAGCGAGCACAATCGGACGCTCTGCGAGGCGAATCGTCACCTTATCTGCATCGGAAATGGTAGGCCAAGCTTTGGGACGCTCAAAAACTTCATCGCAGATGTTGTCGAAGCCTAAAATCAGTCGGTAAAACGGTCCAAAATCGACTGTTAAAGGTTTTACGAGGTATAATCAAAGAAAATTTTAGTTGAACGTTCGAAAAATTGTGCCAAAATTGAGGTTTTGAGAGCATATTACAGGAAAATTTTTCGAATTTTTTTTAATCGGCATTTTTGTTTTTTTAATCACTTTTTTTTAAATTTCATTTTTGTTTAACAACCCTAATCCACACGCTGCAAAAGGTAGGTCCAAATTGACGTCGAATCGAAAGATAATTTTCATGAAAGTTTTTGCCAATTTTAACGCCGATTGCACGAATAAGTGGGGGGGTCTAGCGGGCCATGGAATCATATTCTAACTAAGGGTAGGGGGTTGTACAACTCAACAAGGCGCTTCGTTTTCACTTAGCAACCATACCCTAATTCCCCCTATTTGCAGCACTTTTAGGGCTTATAAGTCAAAAAACCCTCGATTTTTTTCCATTTTTCGCAAAGTATACCATTTTCAACCAGCATTTTCAACATTGGTGCAAACAAGCTAGGGCTTGAAATAGTGTGCGTTTTGAAGATCTCGCGGAGCTCTTTCACTTACACGTACACTACATAAAGGGACTTTTTCCTCTTTTCCGTGGTAAGCTTCGCAAAATTACTTGTTTTGAAAAATTTTGCTATTTTTTGTAAAACATGTTTTTGAGCTTATAAACACAATTTTTTGATTTTCATTTTTAGTTCTACAGGGGGGTTTTCGGGGTCGCTGAATTTGAATCTGAACTTAGATTTTTGCCCCGGGCATTTTTTGCCTTAAAAATGGGCAAAAACATGTTTTTTTTGCGTTTTTCAGTGTTTTTTGTTTTAGTGTTTTAATTTTATGCGTG
>JASANC010002728.1:0-18612 GCA_030248135.1 Theristus sp. LFF4_11 | reverse complement strand
GCTTGGTGCCATCACCGGCCATTTCCAGGTCGGCATAATCATTCGCGCACGTTTTCCGTGTTTGTCCGCCGTGGTGGGCGGAGCGGTGAGTCCAGTCCCAGCAGGTGGCTTCGCCACTCAGTACTACTGTTTTCGGTTCCGGGACATTGCGCTGGACAGGACACCGGACACCACTTTGGACATCCTCCATTCAGCGTGCCCCTCTGTCACCGGTGTGCTGTTGCAGGCGCAGCAGTTGTACCAGCTGAACTGTCGCAGCGTGATGTACTTCGCGGCCGACAACTTCTGCGTCTTAGCTGACGCCACGAAGGACACGCATCCGAACTTGTTCGGACCAGACCCGGAGGGCGACTACTATGAGCGGATCACTGGTTGCACCACCGACGGCCCCGGCCCTGACCTGGGCCCGGTCCTGGACCTGGCCCGATGCCGGGCAGCTGTGATGGCGTAAGTATGGAGAACTGAAACGGCCTAATTTGCTAGCTATTATCTCTGCTTTTGATTCTGTGACTCCAATGCGTACATATCATGCCGAAAAGCATAAAAGTTTCGTGCTTGATGCGGGAATTCAAAATTGGTGAAGTGATCCGTGTTACTGAGATACGGCCGAGTCAATAGAGAGCCATTCTGAACACACCGCATCAAACATGAAACTACACGTTGCTTTCCACGATTGCAAACGCATTTTGAGTCGCAGAACCAAAAGAAATGACAGATGGATTTAGCGACATCACATGATGATAGAACTTTTTTTTAAACTCAATTTAAAATCCCTACTTTCTTAGATCATCGACTTGGTGTTCGTCGTTGATGGGTCGAGCTCAATCGGACCGGAGGACTTCCAGAACATTCGCCAGTTAATGATGCTGATCGTTGAAGAGTTCAATGTTGGACCGGCCGGTGCTCAGGTGCAAATATGCGGAACACTAAAAAACGCCGTTCAGAGAGAAAAAACTGGACTGGTTGAATCGCAATGACTTACCGTCGCACTAGTGTTTCTTTTTTTCACACTTCAGATCGCCACTGTTCAATTCAACAACGCCCCAGCATCCGAGTTCAACCTGAACGAGTATCAAACGAAGAAACAAGTGCTTGGTGAGTTGTTTTCGGGTGTTTCTCAACTCAAACCGAAAAGCGGCAATCTTTTTAAAAATTCTCAATCATCAGGGACAAAAAAAATCGCACACGAATGCGACATTGAATGACTGTGCTGTGCATAACGTAGATTAAGCGCATAGCTAAAAAATCCTCAAGAACAACATTTCAACAACAGTTCGGCAAAACAATATGCGCAAAAACGTCATTGTCTCATTCGCTTCCCACTCCCCATCAGACGCAATCAGTCGAATGCAATGGCGCACCGGTCACACGCGCATCGGCGCCGCACTGGAGTACACACGGGACACGGTGCTGACGTTCGTCAACGGCGACCGCGCCGGCGTCCAGGACGTCGTCGTCGTCATCACGGACGGCATCAGTCAGGACAATCCGGTCGTCGCAGCGCAGTCGCTCAGAAACAGGGTACAGTACAATTGGAGATTCATTAAAACGTGTCGTAGAGAAATGAAATCATTTATTGATTTTTTTTAAATGTGTGTTTTCTACAGGGTGTTATTTGTTTTCTACAGGGTGTCGTGATTTCTACAGGGTGTTGTGTTTTCCACAAGGTGTTGTGTTTTCTACAGGGTGTTGTAATTTCTACAGGGTGTTGTGCTTTCTACAGGGTGTTTTGTTTTCTACAGGGTGTTGTGTTTTCTACAGGGTGTTGTGTTTTCTACAGGGTGTCGTGTTTCCACAGGGTGTTGTGTTCTCTACAGGGTGTCGTGATTTCTGCAGGGTGTCGTGTTTTCTATAGGGTGTTGTGTTTTCCACAGGGTATTGTGATTTCTACAGGGTGTTGTGCTTTCTACAGGGTGTTGTGTTTTCTACAGGGCGTTGTGTTTTCCACAGGGTGTTGTGTTTTCCACAGGGTGTTGTGTTCTCTACAGGGTGTCGTGATTTCTACAGGGTGTTGTGTTTTCTACAGGGTATTGTGATTTCTACAGGGTGTTGTGTTTTCTACAGGGTATTGTGATTTCTACAGGGTGTTGTGTTTTCCACAAGGCGTTGTGTTTTCCACAGGGTGTCGTGACATACGCGATCGGTATAACGGACGCCGTGAACGACGACCAACTGCGCACGGTAGCCGGTATCCCGGAGCGCGTGTACAAAGTGCGCGAGTTCCGTCAACTGAACGCACAGCTGCGCGACGTGCTGCTCATGTCCATGTGCGCGCCGA
Organism: Theristus sp. LFF4_11; assembly: GCA_030248135.1. Classification (NCBI taxonomy): domain Eukaryota; kingdom Metazoa; phylum Nematoda; class Chromadorea; order Monhysterida; family Xyalidae; genus Theristus; species Theristus sp. LFF4_11. The sequence continues at coordinate 16,334 of JASANC010002728.1, read as the reverse complement.
CACCCGTACAACCAAGCGGCGGTAAAAACACTGCATTTGTTTGTTTTTTTTGTGGTTCTGCGACTCATCCGGTCCACCTACACAACACACTTGTGCATTTGCGTGCGTAGATACACTGGAACTCTATAACATGTCCCACTAGCTGATTGGTTGACACAGCATTGTGTGCATCAGTTGCTGAGGAGTGCGTCTTTTTTATGGTCAGTTCTTTGGGGTGCCGTCAGGAAACAAGCTTCTATCTCTTTTGTGTCGTTTTCCAGAGGGCATTTGGATCGGTCTGCACAGTCAGCAGCAGTCTGCGTTCGCGGCGAGTCGCATGTCCCGTCAGACGCAGCTGCCATTCGCCTGGAGCGACGGCAGCCCGCTGGACTATGAGAACTGGAGACAGGGACAGCCGGACCTGGCAGCCGGCCAGGATTGTGTCATGAGCGAGTATGAACCGGTACAACAGTGTTTGTGCACATGAGCGTTCATAAAGAGAATTGACGTCGGCGGCAACACAAAAAACAAAATACACTTTTTGCAGCGGCAACGCTGGGCGGACGAGCCGTGCAGTGACACAAAGCCGTTCGTGTGCCAGCGACTTCCGAACGCCTCCGCCCGACGGCAACTGTTGCGCTCGGCGATCCTGGCCAGCCAGCGGCAGCGGCAGCGCGCCCGCCAACACCGACGGCTACTGGCGGTGCAGCCGAAACTGCAGCGGCACAGCGGCAGACCGCGCTCGCCGTTCGGACCGTTTCAGAAATGAATGACCGTTTTTTTTGTTGTTGTTGTTATTGTTGGTTTTCGCCGGTGGTGTTACAATATGTCAACTTTGATTTCGTTTTGGTGCTGCGACTCAATCAGTGCGCGTGCACCGAGACGCAGAAGCAGTTTCGTGCTGGACGCGGCGGGAATTCAAAAGTGGTAAAGTGAGCCGTGTCCCTGAGATGTACTAGGTTGAGTGACTATGGCCGTTTTGAATTTCCGCACCAAGCATGAAACTGATTTCCTTTCGACTAAACGCATTGAGTCGCAGAAAGTAAATGAAAACGACTGTAAATTATTTGCATGTTTTGGCTCATCTGTGTACACATCACACATCTCATTTTGGATTTGACTCATCTGCGATATTGAGTTTTCCCATACGTTTTCGTTATTGGCCGTTTCACGTGAAGAGATGTCGGAATTATTGGATATTGGAATTTCTTCACAAATGTCACCAGACCACTTTCTTCCGCATTCGGAAAAACACGCGTGTACACTACTGCGAAGACTGATTTGACGTATGAATTAGATCCCTCAATTTTAGCGCAAAAGCGTTGTCGTTTTATGATTGAAGAGTTGGTTTCACTGAATTTTTCATTGAATTTTTAAAACTGTTATCCGTTCACCGCATTGGGAACCGTATGACAAAGTGCAATACCTGTTTAGTTGGTATTAGTCAGCAAACTGTTTTTCTTTAATTTTTGCGCAACTTTGTGAAAAGAGAGAGGGCACAGGGTGTAAGTGTGCGCAATTTTCTTTCAGCGCCGTGAACTTTGCCTCAACATGTGCATGTACACGCTGTCATCCATGCATTTAGTTTCGAGTCTGTACAATCAACAAAATTGCTATTCTCTTTCGTGCATGCACGTGGGCGCAGTGTGTTTTCGAAATGATATTACTAAACAAACGTGCTGCTGGATCTGATTTTCCAATTTGATGGAATAAAAATAACGAAGCCTCGATGCCGGTTTTGAATTTTTCAAAAAATCACCAAAAATGGCAAAAATTCGAATCTCGCGACTGTGCCGTCTGCAACAGACACGATTCCTGGTCGTTTGCTACGTTTGCCTGCGATTGTTGAGAGCTCTGTTCGAGGCCGAGTATGGCGCCGGCTCAGTTGACATGGCCGCCATCGAAAACGATGACGAATGCAACGCACAATACAAGGGAATGCCACGGCCGTTTGAACAGCGGTGTGATGACAAATTTCGTGCTTCATCACATTTCATTTTATTTTTCGCGAAACGGCTGGAACAGACTCTGATCAAATTATGTAAGAACACCGTATAATATGGAGCATATACCCGCGTGACGGTGTGTGGACGCTTCTGGTGTGCTGCTGCCTGTTACCGCAACACACGGTGATCGAAGCCGCAAATTGATTTGCGGCATCACGCGCCGTGTGTTGCGGGCAGCCGCACCATTTGTTGCACATCACACAATTATCTAAAAATGCGGGAGACGCACATAAAAGGAGGAATATGGCTTGTGTAAGCAGTGAGAAACTTTTTTGCTTCGTAACTATTTTCAAATCTCTGATGTGGCACACGGATACAAGTACCATAAGAGTCATATTTTTGCGCCGCGTTTGTTTTGCTGAAAAACCTAAAAAATCTTCAAAAGCGTTTTTCATATTGTCCTCTTCAGTTAGTGCGAAATCACAGCATGTGTGAAATTCTGCAAACTCTGTGCAGAAACAAAAAGAGACTGCAAAGCGTTGCTGCAGATTCGCTCTATTGTTGATGACGTACGCACAGTACGTACACACCAGTGACAAAAATGTGTTGTCTTCCGTTGATTTTCACCCTCCTTCCCAGTTCCAAAAACCCGAAGGTACCAAAGTCCTGTGGATTGTTGTAGGAGGAGTGCGGATGTTGGCTGAACCGTCCGTCCCATGAGCCATCGCCTTCGCCACAAGAAGGGGACATTGCCTTCACCAGAAAGAAGGGGACACATTGCCTTTGCCAATACTTCTGCGCAACGCTTTGTTCTTGGCAAAGCAAGTGTCAGTGATCGAAGATGTAATAATCTCTGTTTTGGTAGTATTACGTAACTATTTGCTCGAAATGCAGCGAATGTAAGTTTATTTTGTCGAAAAGAGGCATCCATTTTTAACCGAAATACCGTATTATCTCTAATAAATCCCCGTAGAGTTTATTTCTTCAACGACTTCTGGGGGTGGGGGTTTTTTTTGTGGGGGGGTGTGTTTTTTTTGGGGGGGGGGGGGGGTTTATTTACAAACAAATTCTAGGGGTGGGGTTTGTTGAAAAATGGCAAAAATACCTTGCATGGCAAGCAAGAAACTTCTACTTTTCACAGAGATTTCCTTTTGTAACAGCCTTCAATGAAATTACCACTAACTCATCCCTTTGGGGCCTTTGGTAGCACAATTTCACCAATGTCACTGCATTCAGCCACTGAATTCGCTAGGTATGTGTTTCAAACAGGTTTCTAATAAACCCCCATGAGGGGAATTTTTGGAAAAATTTCATTTTGGAAACTTGTCGAGGGGGTGGGGGTTTATTTTTTTGGGGGGGGGTTAATTTTGGGCGGGGGGGGGTTAATAGAGGTAATACGGTAATGAATAAACGGCGCAAAAATATGGCTCTTATGTACTTGTATCCGTGTGCCACATCAGAGATTTGAAAATAGTTACGAAGCAAAAAATTTCTCACTGCTTACACAAGGCCATATTCCTCCTTTTATGTGCGTCTCCCGCATTTTTAGATAATATTCTGACTTTTACATAAGTCCCAAAAATCGGACATAGTTCAGAATGCGTTGTACATATTCTTCCGAACTTCCCATTCGGCATCAGCCCACCGAATTTTTATCCATTTTTCGTTTTGGAGAGATGTCGCCAGCTTCCATAGCCGATTTACCCAAAATCGTCAGGATTCAGTATCTAAAATTGCTCACATAAGAATATGAATCTAACCCAGAATCAGTGATCAGCGCATTGAATTACCCTGGACTACACAGGTCTCCTGTTTTTTGTTTTAGACCGACTTCACCAATTTCCGCAGGCGATTCGCCCTACCTTCCTGCCCCCTACCTTTTTGTTTCAATCTCTTTTCGCCGCCGCTGTACGTATCCACATTACGAACTGTGTTCTTCGACCAATAATGAGACTGAAAAAAATCTCTCCAGGTTCCTGCCCGGTGCTGGAGAACGAAGGAGGCGCCGATATATTCGAGAACTCAGAGAACATCGGGCATGCCGTGGCACACGGCGAGATCGTGCGCATTGGGTGCACTTCTTCCACTTCTTATCTGGTTGTGAATGGAGTGAGACAGCCACACGAGCTGATCGTACACTGCAGCAACGGACAGTGAGACGTTGACAACTTCAACCAAGCACGCTGCTTTCCATGTCAGTAAAATTTTTAAATATTTTTGTTAGGACATCAAGAGGGACAGGTCATGGAATGGAACATGATAGGTGACTAGACACGGGACATGTATTTTAGCGCATACCGTATTACCCCCAATAAACCCCCATGGGGGATTAATACGTCAGCGACTTTTAGGGGTGGGGGTTTATTGGTGGGGGGGGGGGGGATTATTGGTGGGGGGGGTTTATTATACAAAAATTTCTAGGGGTGGGGTTTTGTTGAAAAATGGCAAAAATACCTTGCATGGCAGGCAAGAAAGTTGCAGAAACTTCTACTTTTCACAGAGATTTCCTTTTGTAACAGCCTTTTGTAATGAAATTACCATTAACTCATCCATTTGGGGCCTTTGGTAGCACAATTTCACCAATGTCACTGCATTCAGCCACTGAATTCGCTGGGTATGTGTTTCAAACAGGTTTCCAATTAACCCCCATGGGGGATTATTTGTGGGGGGGGGGGGATTATTTGGAAACTGGTCGGGGGGTGGGGGTTTATTGGTGGGGGGGGGGGATTAATGGTGGGGGGGGTTTAATGGGGGTAATACGGTATCTTATCTTTTATTTTGGTCCCGAGACTCAATGCGCGCACAGTTAAGGCCCGTTTAGCCGTCCGTATTTGCATCCGGCACGGCACGTCACGTCACGTCAAACCTCGTTTATGCTGCAAAAAAGAGCAATCCGGCACGTCACGGCACGGCACGTCTTGTTTTAGAACTCGCGCTCGTTTATGCCCCTGTACAGCGACGTACGTCGACGTTCAGACAGATACGGACGCATAAACGATGACGTGACGTGCCGTGACGTGCCGTGACGTGCCGGATGGTTTTAGAACACGCGCTCGTTTATGTCCCTGTACGGCGACGTACGTCGACGTTCAGACAGATACGGACGCATAAACGATGACGTGACGTGCCGTGACGTGCCGTGACGTGCCGGATGGTTTTAGAACACGCGCTCGTTTATGCCCCTGTACGGTGACGTGCGTCGACGTTCAGACAGATACGGACGCATAAACGATGACGTGACGTGCCGTGACGTGCCGGAAGGGTTTAGGTTCTCCCCTAAAAAGCCGTGCGTCAAAGTTCGATTTTGTCAATTTTGTTTACTTTTGTTGTTCTCCATTGTGAGCACATGTTCACAAACGAGCAAAAATTCTAAAACCATCCGGCACGTCACGGCACGTCACTTCACGGCACGTCATCGTTTATGCGTCCGTATCTGTTTGCACGTCGACGCACGTTGCCGTACGGACGCATAAACGAGCAAAAATTCTAAAACCATGCGGCACGTCACTTCATCTCACGTCATCGTTTATGCGTCCGTGTCTGTCTGTACGACGACGTGCGTCAACGTCCGGACGGCTAAACGGGCCTATACACTGTACATAGGTAAACAGTTTCATGCGTTACGTGGCAATTCAAAATTGCCAAAATGATCCGAGTCCCCTAAATAGGGGTTGAGTCAGTTAGGCGGCTTTGAATTGCCAAATAAAGATGTAAACTAAGTTTCCATTCTACGATGTACACGCATTGAGTCGCAGAATCTCAAAAATTAGTAATATTCAAATGAAATTTGAGAAGCGGATGTGAAATAACAAAATTGAAGCCACAGGAGGACTTCAGTTGGAGGCATTTGAAGAGGGGCACAGCATATACGTACATTGTACTTCATACGTAAAGAAATATTGCTTCTGCTTGCGGGCACACAACTGCATACTACGTCCACATATTATGGTGGGCTTAGGCTTAGGCTTATGCTTAGGTTTACGCTAGGCTTAGCTAAGGCTTAGCTTAGGCTTAGGCTTAGGCTTATGCTTAGGCTTAGGCTTAGGCTTAGCTTAGGCTTAGGCTTAGGCTTATGCTTAGGCTTAGGCTTACATTTACATTTCATCCATCCTTTATATGATCAATGTCATAATTACATGCTGCACGTGTTTTTTTGCGTATTGTTGTTATATTGAATGTACAGTTTGCATGCTGCACTCCACTGAACTGTCAATGGATCGTGACGAGTGCATCTGGTCGCGCAGTGTGCTGGACTTTTTTCTCACTCCGTAACCGCAAGGCGCCACGTTTGCGCTGACGCCGAGCGAGTGCCTTGATGTCGACGGTGAAGCGGCCGGCGACGAAAATGACTGCGACGAAGTCAGCATTTTTCACACCGGCACTAAATATGACATCGACGATGACACCGGTCTGAAAACGGTGACCGCACGATGCAGCCAGACGAATCCTGCGGTTTGGGAGGTGCCAGAAGATGAGACAGATGGAACAACGACATTTCGTCCAATTACCAAACTGCTATGTGACGATTGACCGAGTGGTTGGACTGTGAAAATACATGTATCGGCTCTGCTTTTCAAATGATATGGACCAAAATTTATCAAATGCTGATCTTTCTACGCTACAAATATCGATCCGAACATCTTTATGTTTTAAAATGTAGAATTAGGAAGGATAGTCATCAATCAAATAATGCACAGTGCGCGATTTCATAATTGTAATTTCATGCATTCTCTTGCTCAATCAACTAAATTGTCGCATTATGTTCCTGTCATTACAAATGATCGATAAAACCAACGTAATTTTGATTCGTCTGTATAAGCAGAAGTTTGGGCGTATCGTGTGGTCATTGGTCGTGGTCGCCCCATCTATTATCTGTTCTGTTTTATTCGGTGCGTTTAAGATCGACTTTTTCAGAATACCGATTCCCCACAAACACAGTTCTTGATCAAATTTGGTTAAATTTGGCACCAATCGAACCGTCTTGAATCGCTTAGTTCGAAGATCTTATTTATTTACTTTTTTGATTTACCCTTTTTATAGCCAAGAAACAGAAAAGCCGTTATTTTCGAGCGACCTTCAGAAAAAGTTTTGAACTCTCAACTAAAATCGAATAGGTATCTGTTTTAAAAAAAACAATCCGACAAACCTGAACGATTTCCGGTAATTTGTGCTCATAGTTGCTAAACTTGTGACAGTCTACGTACAGCTCACTGCAGACGATCAGTCCGACGGCACTTTCCCGCCAGTCACTGCTGGCAGAGGTGTCACCTGACAGAAACAGTGTTGCCATTTTGAAATTGACGTTGGTTAAAAAACAGTTGTTGGTTGGTGAATGAAGAAAGTTGGTGAGAAGACACGACTAATAATCAGAAACATTCAAAATATCAAATGCCGCATCCATCATTGCCGAGTCGAAAAATCGAAGCCTCGAAAGTTATCGTAACCAGAAATTTAAGAAACTGAAGATAACCATTACCAGTAAAAACTGCAAAATATACGCAATCTGGCACTAGAATCCGGCATGCGTGCTTGATAATTTGCATCGAGCGTTGAACCAATCGGTATGGTACAAATTCAAGAGTAGCCAATTATCAGATATGATTTACAGTTGGTTGCTCACGAAACAACACGCTGAATGAAAAAAATGTCCGCGGTGTCCTGGGAGCGGTGGTGTCCGTCCGGTCCCGATAATAAAAGTAGCTATCAATTCCCGAATCAAAGCCGAGGCCAGTTTCTCGGCTTCACTGCCAATGAGTTTACCGGGATAAGCAAGCACAGTGCAACAGGACACTTTGACGGACTGAGACATCGGACACAATATACCGTAAAGTTTTGCATATAAGGTCCCTCCCACTTGTGTATAAGACCCCCGCCAAAAGCGGGCGGAATGTCACAGGCGGGAAACCAAAAAACATTCCAAATTTTGGCCTGGTCGAAATCCGACGCCGTTTATAAGGCCCGGAATTCCTAATCTTTGCTTTATAAGGCCTCCTTCCACTTATAAGGTTGTCACACAAGATTCCACCTTTTTCAGAAATAAATTTTGATTTTCAAATTTATACAAGGAGATTTTATATGCACGACTTTACGGTATACTTCGGACATTTCAACTTCAGCAACGTGAACCGAAAACATGCGCACCAATGACGGCGATGAATTGCTTGTGCGTCTGCAGTTTCACGTAGTTGACTGCGTGTGCGCTTGTTTTGTCCGAGCACAATCGATCCGTCACCATCAGCACGACGACATGCGCGCTGGTCAGACGGACGCTCAGTTCGGTCATGCTCTTGCTGTGCTGCCTGACGTTGCCGCCGATGCCGAGCAGTTGCGCTTTGACGCCGCCCACTTTGTTCAGGTCGTCGACGAGACGCACTGCAATGATAGTACGGTATGGCCGAATAAATAAGGCAGTCCTTGTATTCTCCATCAAGGCGGGATCAGTCGCAGACTAGGAGTTGTCTTTTTCAAAAATGCCAAGACAATTCCCAATCGTATGTGCAAGTGAAAAAGAATGAACAGCAGAGCACGAGGAATCAATTCGTTTAAAAAGACGGGTCAAATTTGACAGACAATTGGGTTTCTGAACGTCTTTTTTCTTTCATTCAAATTTCGCGCGCTCCTTGCACCCTGAAAAATGCTGCCATGTTTAATCGGTCATTCTGTATTACAACGCTTTAACGCTTTAAGCGCCATTCATGGAGGTTGAAGCGCGCTGAAGCGCGTCACTTCGCCACACATACACGAAGCAAAAAAAAAACAGCGCGCTTCAGCACGCTTCAATTTTAGAACATACGCACATTCATACGCACGTTCATGTTAGCGCGCTTCAGCGCGTGCGTGCATGAATGGGCCTTTAGTACAGTTATACAGAGACTGGAAAACTTTGTATTAGAAGAGTGAAACCGGAATCGGGTTTGGTCGCGGAATCAAGCATACCGTTTGTGAACGAAATTTGCCCTTGTTCTAACCCGGTGCTGCGCTTTATGTCAGTCACTCGTGGATTCGAGACGAGACAGTGACAAAATCGCACACAAGCACGAAGACAACAGAACGCTCATGACAACTTCCACAAGTTTGAAACTCTAACACAAATTTTTCAGTGAAAAAACCTCGAAAAACTTGCCCGCTGTCACCCGCTGGTCACTTTTGTCGGCCACATCGCGATGCGAGCACACCACGAGCACGTCGATACCCACCGAGCGTCTTAGCGTGTCCAAATCGTGCATCATGCCTTTAAAAATATTTTTTTCGTGAACAAAATTGTCTTAAGTTCATATTCGGAGTACTTTCGGGAGCAAAACAGCGCGTTCAGTTTTCGGCTGTGCAGTTTTTTTCAACTTTATATTCAACATTACTCCGACCCCAAAGCACCAGACGATAATAATCAGCAAATGTTGTTGTTCTTCATCAATAATCCACATCCGCATCCGCTAAATCTATTTTATTTTGTGAAAGCCGCAAACTCCGATAACATTGTGTGCAGTATGCACAGGTTGTGGTCCGGAGACCTTGTGATGATATCGCGGGGTTCTGACTTTTGTCGATTTTCACAAACCTGTCAGATGCTGAGCATATTCGTTCGTGGATGAAGGCGGCAGAAGTTCCTAAAAATGACGTCAGTTTTTGCAATTCCAAATTCAAATCCGCGTTTTTTTCTCGCCGATTGGCACGGCCAATCAATGTGCCCGATGTTAACGTGACCAATTTATTCTCAGTCAAGCAATATTCTTTACAAAACTACTCTTCTAAAAATACAGAGTCCCCGACGGAATTCCTCCATCAGTCAAAAACACTTTGTTCTCGGACCGATTGCGACAAGAACGGACAAGATTGACAAGATCCGAGTGGTGTCCGGTGTCTTGTCCATCACAGTGTCCTATCCGCTGCCGAGCCCTATCCCGCTCCGTGTCCCAGCACTAAAAGCTGATCAGCGCTCGTCAGCAGTGGGTTGCGAAACGACCCTCGGCTGTTTCATGTGACTAGTTTTTTTTCGGCAGAGGACGCCACAACGGACCCGGACACCAGAACTACAACCACTTCGGTCATTCCATTCACCGTGACCCCCAAGTGTCCCAATTCACCTGCAACGCGCCGATCGCAACAATGTGGAAGCTTTTCGTGCACTGTAGCACGGGCGCCGCCAGCTCATTGGCACGTCGTATCTGACTCGCCGCAAACATGTGCGGATTCTGCGAGCCGACCTTGACGCAGTCGACGCACGGCACGGACAGGTCATACTGGACACCGTGGAAGAAGTCGTTGATGAGTCCCTCGATCACCTGTATGCAGTTGTGGGAGGTTTTGTATTTGTGACGTGAATAGCGACTGTGTGATACGTGTTTTGGAAACGTTTTCGAGCTGTACGTTGATTGATCAGAGGTCTCGATAATATGTCGCCGATGTTGAAAACTGTTAGAAAATGCTTCCCAGGAGTTCGGTATTGGTACGAAGTTTGGTATTAGTCTTGGTATAGCTAGGTTTTTGAGTGGGACGTTTTAATTTCATAAAAGTTCAACAGTTTCAAAAAATCAATCTTTTCAATTCAAACAAAAAAAACGATTGCTGGGCTGATTTTACGATATTGAAATCAGCTTTATATGGTTCACAACAAAAAACATCCAAAATCAATCATAACCATGTAACCTCGTGCACCAGGTACAGAATGTTCTCCGGACGCAGGCCATGCACCCTGACAATGATCTCCTTCGCGCGTGTCTGTCGCATGATCGCGATGTGCTGGTTCTTGTGCAGTATGGAGCCCTTTTTCCACACTTTTGCCGAGTCGGAATATTGACAGAGGCGGGACTGGAATATGAGTCAAAATCGGACAACAACTGAAAACGCTTGAGAGCGCACACACAAGCAGTTTTTTGTTCAGTGTGAAATAAAGAGAATTTCGATCAGATTGACAAAGAAAGTGTCGATACAAAATGCAGAGCTGCTTGTCGCAGAATACAGAACGTACGATACACGCAAAAAAGGAATGTGTTGGGTTTGGTCAAAATTACCCCCATTTGTGGCTCGTTTTCTTCTACATGTAAATTCGATTCCGTTCTTTCTTCTTTCGCGAGCTCTGTATGCTGCGAAAAAAGTGACAGGTTCAGACAAACACACCATACCACACACCTGAGATCGATTGAACAGACCGGCCGGCAAATAGTCAAACTGATAGACCAGTTTCACTTCGCGCTCGGTTGAGCTGGGCGTTATTTCGGGCCACGTAAACTGAAACATGCGATTTCGGTATGTGTAGACAGTTGTGACGTTTAATTTAGCGGTTGTGCTGTTTTTTGTTTCAGATTTTTAATGCAATGTACTCAGCTGCGGTTGGTTTGTTATTTTGCATTACTTTTTTTGGGTGGCGGAGAACTGAGGGAAGGAGGACTGAGGCCCGGAGGACTGGTCACAGCATTTGGTTTTGGTTTTGCATTTGGTTCATGCACTTCAGTGCTAAAGTAAACTGAACTGAACTGAAATGAAATGAAATGAAATGAAATGAAATGAAATGAACCTCTGGTTCTTGTTCGGGCAACAGGCACGGCACGACATTCATCTTGTCGCTGGGCACGTAGTAGGTCAAGTCGAATTCTTCCGTCAGTCTCAACAGCCATTCGTGCAACTTTTTCGGGTATTTCAGCCAGATTTTCGCGATATCATTGCGAGCGAAGCGACCGTCCTGAGCGGTACACCACTTTTCTGTATAGCCTTTTCATTCAAACGTGTCGCTTCCAAATGGCATTCGCTTCAACAATCCCCGTTTAGCAGGCACCGGAAGTTCGGTTTTGTTCACTGAACACGTATGGAGTTTTTTATGATAAGAAATTCGGCAAACCCTACAATTTTTATGTGTTCAAAGTTCGTTTAAACCTGTAACTTTTCACACAGAATGCAGGTGTCAGGTTCAGAGCATGCGAGTCTTTGAATGAATGCAGCAAGATAATGAATGAAATTGTAAACACCCCATTAGTAGCTAAATATTCTCTTTGCAACTCCAATTCCTCTTTCTCAAGCAATGTATTCTCCGAGAAAGTGACAGGTTTCAACAGAGCATACTGTACCTTGATGACGGACTCTTTCACCGAGATCAGACAGGCCATCACGTCGACCAGCCACTGCGGATTGATCACCAGTCGGTCACGGAGGAACTCGTTTTGAAAGTACTGTATTGAGCCGAGGTCATGCAAGAACGTCAGTGCAGCGCGAATCTGTCACATTGAAGCGCTTGATAATCAGGGTGTCAAATGTTTTTAAAAATTCATCAAAAAAACAAAAATGGAAGAATTGAGAGATGTATTATGAAGTCTTCCGAAAGATGCGGAAACCGTGCAGCTACTCACATCCTGAGCGTCCAGCAGACCATGTTTCAGTGCTAACGATCGTACGTCCGTGTAGTCCATGACGCTCTGCTCGTTTCGTTTGCTAGATTTTTTTAGAATAAAAGGATTTGCTTAATAAGCTCATTCAAAACCAAAAAAACCAAAAAAAACTCACGACAGTAGGTCCTTTTCAAGGTCCAAGTATGGCGTTGGCACTTTCTCGTCCATGTAATCTTCGTTCAGGGTCACTTCAAGCAGCTTTTGCGTGAGCTCATCAATTCCCTGCGGAGAATTTATTGAATTTTTTTTGAAGGTTCAAGGAAATTGCTGGACGGGATTCAAGAGAATTATGTTGTATTTTTTATGTAGCAATTTTTATGTCACTATAAAAATGCGTATCTGAATTCTTGTGCGGTGGCGTGTGCCGTCGCGTGTCCCGAGACGTGTCCGTGTCCCGCATCGTGTCCTGCCACGAAAATGAAATAAAATAAAAACCTTTTTTATTGGTCCGGGACGGGACACGAAGCGGGACAGGACAGAACGCGGGACACGTCAGCGGACAACCGAATTCGGACAGCTTTTAGCGTCATACCTGACCCGTCACGGCGCTGACGGCGAAGAAGCCAGCGATCGACTTAAACGTTCGCTGCAACTCTTTTTTCGGCAAGTCAAACCGGAACACCTAAAAATGTTCAACAGCAAAAAGAAATTAGTTTCATAATTTGCTTATTTGCTCAAGAAGCAGTCTGATCACAAAAAAGAACGACAAATTTCACCTGATCAGCGTGGGTGCCGATGACGAAAATCGGCGCTTTCGGCGCGTGACAGGCGATTGAAGATAGCCAGAAATCCAAACCAGCATGTTCGTATCCTAGGCGGGCGTTCCACAGTAGCAGATAAACAGCGCGATCGGACATGAAAAACTGAAAAAAATTTAAAAGTTATTTTAAACTGCAGTTGGTCTGCAAGTTTGCATCACGTTTGTACATTTTCTCGATGCACTTCAGTCCTAACATGAAACTGAATCGAACTGAAGCAACATGGTTTCTCCAAAAAATTAGTGATAACATTCGAAAACTGGATTGATCAAATTTTTTTCCACCTGATGTGTATTGTAATAAACGGACTGTCCAGCGAAATCCCACATGCTGTAATTGATCGTGACATCTTCGTTGTTGTCCAGCGGTATCCTGACCGCCCATTCGGCGATGTCAATTCCGTCGGTGATTTCAGCCTTCTCGGTTTCAACCAACTGGAATTTGCCAAAACGCAGCGCTTCCACGAGACTGAAACAAAATTGATAAAGAGAGAAGAAAAATGAGAGAAAGAAAGAGAAGAAAGAAAGAACGTGTTTATTAAAAAAAAGTCTTATAAACCTCGTTTTTCCAGCACCGCCAAGGCCGACAAACATCAGTTTCGTTCGTTTGCACTCCTTGTAGCCGCTGAGCAGGCGTCGCAAATACGCGATGATACTCTGCGTACCGCGGCGAGCGACCTCCGGCGGCGGTGTTTTCAGGCGAACACAGTTCGCCAGTCGAATTTCTGCAGAGTTCGTTTGCTTCTAAACCTGTCACTTTGCGAATGCGAATAGCACATGCAAAAGTTTGAATCACAACAAGAGGAACGAATGCATCGGGGTTTGGTTGGAAATCAAACGCAACCCATTTTTTTGTGGCCAAATATGTTTTCTTTGCAAGTCAAATCCTCGTTTTTCTACTTTCACGAGGTCTGTATCCTGCAGACAAGTGACAGGTCTAAGAAACATACCGTAAAGTCTTGCATATAAGGTTCCTCCCACTTATAAGACCCCCACCCAAAAGTGGGCGGAGTGTCACACGGCGGGAAACCAAAAAATTCAAAATTTTGACTTGGTCAAAATCTTACCCCGTTTATAAGGCCTGAAATTCCTAATGTTCGCTTTATAAGACCTCCTCCCACTTATAAGGTTGTCACACGAAATTCCACTTTTTTCAGAAATTTTTGATTTTCAAATTTATATAAGGAGACCTTATATGCAAGACTTTACGGTACTGTAAGCAAACATCGTTCTTATGTTGCTCAGAGCATGCAAAAATCCAAAAATATGACAAACCAGTGATGTAGTCGAGTTTGCCGAGATCTTGGTCAATCGTCTCCAGCTGCGTGTTACCGTCGAAAATCAGTGCTTCCAGCTGGTGGCATTCCGCCAACGCGGCCGGCACGGAGTGGATGTCGTGATTGGCGAGATTCAGAAATCGCAGGTTCCTCAGCATTTCCAGCGCGTCCGGCATCTTCTGCAATCGCGGCAGTATTTCCACTGAAACAGTGGCGCTCAACAGTTGCAGTTCGGTTTGCTCCTCGATCGGCCGATCAACGTCCGCTGCTCCGAGCAACTTTGTAAGCAGCTCTTTCGTTTCTTTGTCGGTCGCACCGCGATAGGCGTCTATGTGCGCTCGAATGGAAGCGGTTGTGATCGAGCCGGATACAGTTTTCGTAGACGCTCTGTCATGACGCTCGGCGGCGCGCAGTTTCAAGATTCGGAGTTGCGAAAGATCGGCCAAGGTTCGTATGGATGTAGAGTCGTTGTTGCCAATGAGATTGTCATTCAGATCCAGGAACTCCAGTTTTTGCAGGCATCGCATTCCGGTCGGAATCGTTCGCAGACCACAGCGGGCCAGCTCGAGACAGCGCAGATTAGTCAGCCGAAACACATCTTTCGGTATTACCGACAGTGGATTGTTGCTGAGACACAACCAGCGCAAGGTGCCGCACCTGAAACTCCGTGTTATGTTTTGCTGAAACGAACACAGACTTGAAGTTTTGTGTTTTGTTGCTGAATTTAATTGACCGTCGTTGTTCCCTGTTTTTTTACTGAATCTAACTGAATGTAACAACTGAGAAACGGCATATCACAAAGTTCACATACCAAGACTCGGTAGTGTTCGGAATGTCAAAGCTAGTCAGCTGACAGTTCTCCAAGTACAGCATGGTAAGTTGATCGAATGTCGCAAACTGTTGCAATTCGTATGGCAGTTTCAGCCCGCCGATTCCTGGTTCATTGATCGCCTTTTCATCGGAGCCAATTAATGCCGTCACATGACTGGTTGAAGACCAGTCTACAGAACTGTACGGTTCAAGTTCATGGTTTGGAGCACAATCAACCACGGGGAGAACGCGCAACGCGCTGCCAAACGTTTTGCCAATTTTCTTTGCGTCGTTCTTCCCTGAAGTGAAGAAAGTTCTGTTTGTGATACAATGAAGTTCCTTCAACAGTCTGAATGACTGTCGGTTTCTTCTATTGTGTGCTTTGAAAACCGTTTCCAAACACTTTTCTAACCAGTTTGGTCAAGACCAAAGAAAAAATGTCTTGCCACCGGTTGTTTTGTCACAATAGATGCAGCGTTTAGGTACCGTTTGTTTGGTTACCACTGGTAGCTCAAGAGGATGGAGTGTTTGCCAAAATGTTTGTAAAATCTAGCTTGAAAACAGTTTTAAGTGTGCAGACGTGGGCTTACCGCTGTTCACAAAACTCGTCCATGATTTGCATCGGATGCAGACGTTTGAAACATTCTCATGATCAGCATTGAACCACGTCAAAATCGATGTTTCTTCGGCCTAAACAAAACCTATATTAGATTACAGACCATTATAACCGGGAAGACATTCTTTTCAAACAGCAATGCAAAATTCTGCTCACTTCAGACAGATAAAAATCGGAGTCATGTGCAGCCTTCGCTTTCAGTTTATCAATTACATTCTTGGATTTCTTCTCCTCCTCTTCCTTATCGTCATCTGCCATGACGCAATTGCCACGACACTCGGCGCTTCGACAATTCGAACAAAAGTTGTGTTCTATCGTTAATACGGCAAGAGTATGACCGACGATCGCAACATATCGATACAGGTATTCAAGAGACTAAAAATCATGCGGATGCGCGAGCGAGCGCCAGCGAGCGGACAGCGCATCACGCATAATATGAGCCGTTATCCCCTCGCGCGCTTTTTTCAAATTTGCTCGCTGCGTCCAGCGAGCATAGTATAAGCCACAAACTTGGTTCCGTGCACACGAAACGAACACCCAAAGTTGTGCTTGGAGCCGCGAAAAAAATTTTTA
>JASANC010002727.1:0-18132 GCA_030248135.1 Theristus sp. LFF4_11 | reverse complement strand
GTACCCTTTTAGGCTGCCCGATTGCTTGAGTCATTGTGGACTGCGTTGCAGGGGATACGGTGCATGATGTGTGAATGTGAATGGCTAAGCTACTTTCTTTGCATTGGGTCGGCTACTCTTTTCGTATTGGTTGCTGTTGGTTATAAATACGTTGTTTTCCTTGTGTTCGGGGCCACTCTTCCATTTTTACCAAAATACTAGTTCGTTAACTACCACACCCTAACTGATCCTATCCTTTCTTTTGTGTCAGTGGTGGTTTTATTGTTGTCCTTCTGTCAAGAGTTGGCTAACGAAGTAAAAGAGAGAAAGAGGAAAAGAGAACTTGGAAATTGGTGAGACACACACAAACACACGATACCATTAACGCAACAATCAAACGACTCGCAATAAAACTTGTGCTTTCTGAAACTAAACGCAGGACAGTTCCGGGCGCTTGGATCTTCACATCAGCGTTCGAGGCCGGAGGATTCGGAGCGTTGGAGGTCCAAAGTGATCGTGATCCATTACACCAGGGGAGGACATTTCAATCATGAGTAAAGCAACTCTCTACACTGTAACCAATTGCTAACTGTGAACTGTAAACTGTACTAACTCTACACTGTAACTCTAACCGACTCGAGTTTTATTTTTGTTTTCAGTGAGTAAAAACTAAAAACTGCAGCTGATTTCTTTTCAATGAGAGAAAACAGCAAAAACGGTTGAAACTTTGTTGTTCCATAGACAGGCGACAGACAAACGAAATTATTGTCTGCAACCAACAAAAAATTATACACTGAGATAAGATGATAAGACAGTAAGTCTGTCTTGTGTTTTAGTCGAACACCGTCAACGGTGTGTGTGATGTCAGTTTTATACATGACAGAAACCTAAACGCTAAAGCTGGTATTAAAAAATGTGTTGTTCGTTCGAGCAATGAAACACCAATTTTTTTTATAAAGTTTTGAGTTAAATTCAGTGAGTGGTTGAATGAAAGTGGTCAAATGTTGCAGTCGACCGACACATGACGTTCCCGGCCGGGAAAGTTTTGGTATTCATAGGAGCAGACCGGCCACAGCAGCCAACTTCGTCTGTTACCACCCGTCCCAAAGCACTCGTAATTCACACGGTTTCGCGCGACATACCAGAACTAAAATTAGCTCATGTGCAGCGAGCAGCAAAGCCACCATCGACTTTTTGTGCAGCTACTTTCATTTTCGGGTCAGGACACCACGGCGGATACGGACGCTGGACACCACTTCAGAAATTTTCAGTTTGGATTTGCCGTACAGGTGAGAATTTCGCTCGCGGTGCAACCGTGTAAAATGGTTATAGTAGCAAATAACTATACATGTATGTTATGTTGTCTAATTTAACGATAAAGGCCATTTGGAATTCACATCTCATAAACGGTTAATTTCATCCTTTCAAAATCCTTTGTAACAAAGGTGAATACAGATGTACAAACTGAGTAAACGAAAAT
Organism: Theristus sp. LFF4_11; assembly: GCA_030248135.1. NCBI lineage: Eukaryota > Metazoa > Nematoda > Chromadorea > Monhysterida > Xyalidae > Theristus > Theristus sp. LFF4_11. The sequence continues at coordinate 16,673 of JASANC010002727.1, read as the reverse complement.
AAAATTTGCTCTATCAATTAGCCAATCAGTCAATCAATCAATCAATCAATCAATCAATCAATCAATCAATCAATCAATCAATCCGTCAATCAGTCAATCAGTCAATCAGTCAGTCAGTCAATCAGTCAATCAGTCAGTCAGTCAATCAATCAATCAATCAACCAATCAATCAATCAATCAATCAATCAACCAATCAATCAATCAATCAGTCAATCGAGAACAAGTACGTCACGTAGGCGTTGACGCCGAGCGACGTGATCAAGCAGAGCAAGTCCAGCTGAAAGCACAGCATCTGCCAGGCGCGCGCGTTCTCCTTGTGCGTCAGGCGTTCGGTGTCTCTCTGCGCGAGACTCGCCTGAATGTGCCGGATCGCCTGCGACATCTGGCGCAGCTGCACGTACAGTTCACTTTTAGCACCGTCCGTTGCGGCGAGTGTCAGCGGTCGAAAGTGCTGCAACAGAGTGGATACGATTACTGCTTGTTTGAAGCGGTCTTGTCGCCCTCTTTTAGCAAAATAAAACGGACGGACGGAGCCAGCGAAGAGAAGAAAGAACGAGTTTGGGATGGAAATAATGCACAACTTTTGCCGCAAAACGGGGTTTTGTTTTCGACCACACCCCGATTGCAGTTCAGTCTGTTTAAAAATTTTTCAAAGTTTCGCGTGTGCTCTGAATTCTTTGAAAAAAAGTTTCAGATGCATTGTCAAAGTAGGTTTCTGTAACTGTCTATAAGACTGCGAAAAACAAAAGACAGCTAAAACATTAGCACAGTCATGCGCGACCAAAATGCACACTGGAGCAACGCGATTACCCGCTCAACAAAAGTGCCATTGCAAACGTTTGTTGTTTCCATCGTTGGTTCATCAGCGAACGGAATAGTCGACGCGACGTCAGCACCGTTGTAGGAGCCAGCACCAGTGAGATCAGTACTAAGGTTGTTATTGTTGTTGTTGTTTTCAGCTGTTTCGTTGACAATCTGCACACAGGGTGAAAGGTTTAACGACAACACATTTAAAGCCGAGCAAACAGTAACACAATAGTATTGAGCTTCGTGTAATAGCGTAAAAAGTTGAACAATTTTGGTTTTAACCTGGCCAAAGCGATAAGGTGAAAGAAATTCGTGCAAAGAAATTCAATGACGGCGCAGCTTATTTTTCTAACATTTTAAGCTGCTAACATGTAATAAATAGAACAACAACAAAGTGGAGCACAACACTGAGAAGCACAAAGATGTTATCGTTGAAATACATTGCTGAAGCACAGAGAGCATTACAAGGTATGACCTATTTTTTTAAACGTGTCCCACTGAAATGACGTCATGTGCCGCCACACATGCGCCTGCCGTTCACAGCAAACCAGACTTTCCGTTTAGCCGATTTCTTCCCGTAAACAAATGGTGAATGTCGAATCAGCCACACCAAACTGACATTTTAGTGCCTGTACTTTGAGACACGGGCGTTTTTAAAGCAGATGACGTCATTTTAGTCCGGACACGTTTGAATAAATCTACAATACATATACACGCCGTTTGATTCTATCTAGATACAAAATATCCTCTTTGCAAATAGACGCGGAAAAGGAAACGAAATAAGGAGCGCATAACGGAACGGTTCAAAAATCAACGCAGAGTTAATGGTCAACGTTTTTGTTGGTATTCAACACCGAACCAAAAAAGGCGCTAACGAACACGAACCGCATAGTCGTAGCATTCGATCGCGAAATTGCTGCGGTTTTTACGGCGTCTTTTGTGACCGCCGAATTTCAGCACCATCCATCCAGGCACCCGTCGGCCGAAACTGCCTTGGCTGGCCAGATACATCAAGAGCACAGCCATCAGCGTGCTGACGCCCATGACGCCCATCTCGAACAAAATGTATTTCCCTAAAATAGTCACAGTTCTTTGCGTCGAAGATCGTTGCGCACTCGTTTCTGACTCCACCCCGAAAAAGTTCAAGGATTGCCACGTATATATTGTAGTTTACGGAATATGTGAAACGTTATTTCATATTTTGGTAACAAGAACTTAGTGCAACGCAACCATAGAACATGGCGCAACTGCGAATACTGCAACTACATAGAAAATAACATAGACTCCAATATTCTGAATCAACCATTTATAACCGTCGGATTGGTATGTAGAATGTACTGTATGTAAGTTGCATGACGTTTATTTGCAAAAAAACAAGCCAAAAAGAAAACAAAACCAAATCGCAAATCGACGCCGGGCGGGATGAGCGAACTCAGAGAGAATAAATAAACAACGAAACGGGCCTAGTTTCGGAAAGGACGCCGCGTTCTTGGGCATCAGGTCGGAGACCATCATCAGGATGACGGCCATCGTGAGCAGCGCCGTCAGCCCAATGGACACTTTCTCGGTGCGGTCCTGGTGCGCGGACGACGGCGAGAAGAGGCCGAGGATGGCGAGATTGGTGATGAAGAACGATGGCACGGTCAACGTCAGAATGTAGTAGTAGGGCTTGCGGCGGATGGCGATGTTGTACGTCACCTCGTACCACCAGCCGATGCCGTAGTCGACCTGCTTCGACTCGACCACGTACGAGAGCAGGTCCCATTCTGGAACGAGCAGAGATAGCAGTGCTATGAACAAATAAACGAGCAAAGTAGTACGAACAAATCATCCGTTTAAAAAACACTATTAATTTACAGAATTGGATTTTTGAAAGTTTTTTTCCCTCAAATTTCGTGCGCTCCTCGCAGCGTGTATCACTCGCTAGCTGTTTGTTCGCTGAGATTTCATGGCGAAAACGGGAAATAAACCGAAACCGAAACAGCAACTTGATTCTACCACTTCCACCAAAATGTACCAGCGCTCGGTTGAAACCAGTCGGAGCGCGCGACGGGCGCATGCCCCGGGAAGAGTATCATCTCCTGCACCGGGTACGACCACGCCACGTACGTCAGCGAGCAGTTCTGTGTGTCGTACGGAAACTTCTCGACCGTGAAGCCGCAGTGGATCTCGACGTTCTCGGCACGCGACAGAAACACGGTGCCGTTCGACTTCACGGTCACGAACGTCTCGTCCTTGCTCGACGGTCGTTCGGTCGACAGACTATATGTGGTTTTTTGCAGGTTTTTGGAGCGAGTGGAGTTACGGAGAAGAACGGACCTTCAATTCACGTCTGTTTTGGTGAGGAGTTTCCGGCTCTTACAGGTTTCAGCAGTGTGACGCAGCTAATCAGCTTGCCGGGGTTGTTCCGTTGTTTTGAATGAAATACAGTGCCGATTTTTCGTACAGTTGTGTTATCGGATACTTACAGTTGATAAATCGTGATGTCAGGCACCCAAATCGTTGGCTGCTTTAGTCGAATCTCCTTAAGACCGCCGTAATCCTTTGGATTCCAGTTCAACAAATCGTCCGTCCAAGTCTGAAAGCCGATGAAAAAAAATATTCTGTGCTTTTTTGAATTCCGGAATTTAGAAATTTGGGGAAAAACCTGAAACTTCGAAAAAGCTCACAATTTCGAACCACTGGGCGACCGTCATTGACTCGCGCGCTTCGTCCTGAAATTGCGTTGGACATGCAAAAAAATCGTAAAACAGAATTTATGGCAGATTTTATGGACACGTTCAAATTCACTCATATGTTTTCTTTTGCCGAAATCATGTTGACGCCAGAGATACTCATTTTGAACATTCTCAACGCATGAAAGCTCGCTTTGAAACTTTTGTAGAGTTGCGACTGACCACGTCGACGATGCTGTACAAGGCCGGATCGACGCGAACCCGTGTCGCCTCGAAGTTTGGTCGAACGTTCGTTGTGTATTCATGAAAGAGACGTTTTTCCAGCAGAACCTGTGTTTCATTTGAGGTTAGTTTCTATGTACTGTACATATTGATTTTTTCTTGTGGACCAACAGTTATATTGAAGAAATTTGACTTCTTATTGACTACACAGATTCCTATGCAAAAAAAAATTCCTGTGTGAACAATATTCCGATGGCGACCAACAAGTGGATCTTTGCTCTGAAACCCAACAAATGATTCAGCTCCAGCAGATAAAAGCGAGAACTCCGGTTCACAAAATTACAAAAAAAGGAAATAATGTAGCTTGCTGTTGCATTCAGTCTTCAGTCTGTTTCCTTCTGCTGTCTTCTCTTCACCTGTGGAGGGAGACGCAACCTGTCGCCGATTTCCGTGTCACTGTTGCCACCCGCCAATGAACTGTCGACATTATTGCTGCCACTTTCAACCGACTCATTTAGACTGCTTGTCGATAGCAACCAGAGCAGCTTGGCCAGTGTCACGGTGTCTCTGAAAGTGTGTAGCGCTTTTATTAATTTATCCACAACACGGAAAAGGCGTCCCACCGAACAGCTGCTGTCCCGTGTTCTGTCCGTCTGCGTGTCCCGCGCGTTGTCCGTATGTCCCGGTCATAAAACTATTAAAGTGGAACCAGAATGACGAATGTGTCGTTACCACTTTCATTTCCGGGACACCAGCGGCCGGTAGCCTGTCCCGCCTCGTGTCCTTCTTTGTTCCGCAAAAATCGGGCTTACAGCCTGCTCACCGACTGCTGGTACATATTGGATTATTATCTAAAAATGCGGGAGACGCATATAAAAGGAGTAATACTGTCCGCTTCGCTCGCGAATGGGCATGATACCGCTGTAGCTGGACGTCTATGGCATGACACGTGCACGCCTGTCTGCGGCTTAGCACCGTGGTACCCCACTTGGTTGTGTGGAACCCCACTGTCAAAAAACATACCGATTCGAAAGTGTCATCGCAACGGTCGGCGTCGCCTCGGCCGCTGTCAGAAACGAGGAGCGCCGTTGGCAGCCGAAATAGTGACGATCGAGCAGACAGCTGGCGACGGCGCACACGATGAACAGCGACACGTCGCGAAGGCTGCTGAGTCGAGTGAATGCGCTGCCAGTGGCCGCTGTGGTGGTGAGGATTAGTTTCGATGAGCTTGTGCGGGTGGTGGTGGTTAGTTTCGATGAATTCGTGGTGGCGCTGCCAACAATGTCAGCGACGTTGAGTTGCTTCTGGCGTTCGAATACGAAAGCGTCTGTCAGTAGGTGGAAACTGGGCAACGCCGTTCGGGCCATTGCGTTGTCCGCCGTCGTGCGGCCATGTACGATTTGGAAATGAGGTTTCTTCTAAAGTGACCGTGAAACATCAATCAGACAACAGGACTTTAGCACATTTATCATGTGTTTTCAGGACAACACGGCTAGCACGCAATGGCAAATAAAATCCTGAAACAAACATAGCACGTGTTAGCCTCACAACATCACAGAAGACCGTAACTTGCGAAATGGCCTCTCTTTCTCACTCTCTACGTGGCGTCGGATTCTATGTGCCACTGGTTTCGGGTCAATATCAACAAGATTAGGTTGAGCTTAAAAAAGCGACGAATTGACAACCGCCCACAAATTTGAGTTGACGAAAAAACTCCGCGGCGATTGATTGATTGATTGATTAATTGATTGATTGATTGATTGATTGATTGACTGATTGGCTAATTGATAGAGCAAATTTTATTTTCGTTTACTCAGTTTGTACATCTGTATTCACCTTTGTTACAAAGGATTTTGAAAGGATGAAATTAACCGTTTCTGAGATGTGAATTCCAAATGGCCTTTATCGTTAAATTAGACAACATAACATACATGTATAGTTATTTGCTACTATAACCATTTTACACGGTTGCACCGCGAGCGAAATTCTCACCTGTACGGCAAATCCAAACTGAAAATTTCTGAAGTGGTGTCCAGCGTCCGTATCCGCCGTGGTGTCCTGACCCGAAAATGAAAGTAGCTGCACAAAAAGTCGATGGTGGCTTTGCTGCTCGCTGCACATGAGCTAATTTTAGTTCTGGTATGTCGCGCGAAACCGTGTGAATTACGAGTGCTTTGGGACGGGTGGTAACAGACGAAGTTGGCTGCTGTGGCCGGTCTGCTCCTATGAATACCAAAACTTTCCCGGCCGGGAACGTCATGTGTCGGTCGACTGCAACATTTGACCACTTTCATTCTACGACTCACTGAATTTAACTCAAAACTTTCTAAAAAATTTTAATGTTTCATTGCTCGAACGAACAAAACATTTTTTAATACTAGCTTTAGCGTTTAGGTTTCTGTCATGTATAAAACTGACATCACACACACCGTTGACGGTTCGACTAAAACACAAGACAGACTTACTGTCTTATCATCTTATCTCAGTGTATAATTTTTTGTTGGTTGCAGACAATAATTTCGTTTGTCTGTCGCCTGTCTATGGAACAAACAAAGTTTCAACCGTTTTTGCTGTTTCCTCTCGTTGAAAAGAAATCAGCTGCAGTTTTTAGTTTTTACTCACTGAAAACAAAAATAAAACTCGAGTCGGTTAGAGTTACAGTGTAGAGTTAGTACAGTTTACAGTTCACAGTTAGCAATTGGTTACAGTGTAGAGAGTTGCTTTACTCATGATGTTGAAAACGGCCGTTTCAATTCCGATTGTCGGTGTAATCATTTGGCTGGTATTCTTTCGAGATCCGTTTGTCACGCGCACACCGCAACAGTTGAACGCACAATACGATTACATCGTCGGTAAGTTGACAATGAAAAATCGACAGAAAAAAAGCCAAGAGTGGATGAAAGAGAAAAAACGAAAAAAAAATCGACGTTCCCAAACCATGGCCGACCGCCGCTGCAGTGGGCGCAGGCAGTGCCGGTTCAGTTGTCGCGTCGCGTCTCAGCGAAGATCCGTCCGTTTCAGTGTTGCTATTGGAAGCAGGCCCGCACGATGACACTGTCTGGTACAGTTATATTCCTGCGCTGGTCGCTTGTTTGCAGCAAACGGTCATCGATTGGCAATATCACACGGAGCCGCAGAAGCATTCGTCAGAGGAGATTCGTGGTCGGGTACGAACTTGAGCACTTTTGCAATATCGATCGATCATTCAGAAAATCTTTTATGTTTTACTTCTTCATTTTTTTAACTTCATTTTTTCACGTTTTTCAAAATCGTCCTGATCGCGACCACTTCAACGTCAACTGGTGTATGTGTTTTCCAGCGTGTTGTCTGGCCGCGCGGGCGTGTGCTTGGCGGCACCAGCATGCTGAACTACATGATCGCTAACCGCGGCGACCCGGCCGAGTTCAACCGGTGGGCGAGTCGAGCGGGCTGCGACGGATGGTCGTTCGATGAAATGCTGCCGTTCTTGAGGAAACTCGAAACAGCAACGTTCACGGATGATAAAAGTAGTGCGGTAACGTAACCGTTGTGCGCGGTTACTACACCGTGACTAAAACGGTCATTTTCAGAGCCGCAAAAACTGCTTTTCAGAGTACCGCGGTCATGACGGCCCACTTCATGTCACGCAATCCCCGCTGGCGCCGCTGTCGGAGCAGATACTGAGCATTGTTGCGGCGAATGGAATGAACGCAAATGACGATTATAATCGCCCCGGAATGCATACTGGTGGATTTGCACGGACGGGATTTCTCTAGAAGCTTTATCCAGTGTTATTTTTTGTATCCGTATTCAGATGACAATTTGACTGACCAGGATTCCACCGAGTTCAGTTTCTCATTGACCAGCGGGGTAGGCGTCAATCGACGGCCTACAAATATCTCCGACCAGCGATGCGCCGGCCGAATCTGCACATTGCAGCGAATGCGCACGTCTCGAAGGTGTAGCTAAAGTTCTCATGATTTTGTTTTCAACAAACACAGAATTTTTTGAAAAAACTACTAACTACTCAGTGCGAACGTTGCCAACCTTAGATCAACTTCGATGGTTCCTCGACCGACAAGAAACCGCGAGCAACGGGCGTGGATTTTGTTTGGACTGTTGATAACAGTAACCATCGTGTCGTTGTGAACCGTGAGGTGCTTGTTTCGGCCGGGTCAGTGAGCTCGCCTCAGTTGCTGGCATTGTCTGGCATCGGCAGTCGCAAGGATTTAGAGCGGTTGCAGGTTGGCTATCGTTAAACGCAACTTTCATGAGAAAGTGCAGTTTCAAACGAACAAACCGTGGACGAAATTGTGCTGAATCCAAAAATAGTGAGTCAATAAAAACAACGCAGATCCCGGTGGTGCGCGACCTGCCGGCGGTCGGAAGCAACCTCCGTGATCACGTGACCGTGCCACTGGTTGCCGCCATCAACGACAGCTCGGCGGTGCTGCACATCGATCCGCACGAATCGATGCCGCATTACATTCTGCGATCGCTGGCTGAATATTTTCTGTTTGGAACCGGTGTAAACGATGTTTTTACACTGATTTGAACTTGTGAGACGAAAACAAGGAAAAGCAGCACATTCAATGCTACATAGGCCCGATGACATGGCCGGGTGCTCTGTTGATCGGCCACGAAACCACCGGCATTCTTTCGAAGGACTACAGCTCCGACGTGCAGTATTACGTGTTCGCTGGAGACGTACTGAAACGCGGCGAATTGAACTGGCTCATGAACTTGACTGATGCAGTTGGTTGATCTGCTCTGGCCACTCTGTGTGTTGTGTTGCTTCGGTCTGATGGCATCATTCAACATCAGACAAGCCATGAAGCAAAAAAAGTGCTTTAAAATAATTCTGCCTCGCTGCTTTCTTTATAAATTAGGCCAACGATGCAGCGTACAGAAAAGCACGCGGACGCTCACTGTTCTCATTCTATGCGGTCGCCAACCAAGCGCGCAGCGTTGGTCAGATCAAGCTGCGCTCGGCAGACCCGTTCGATCATCCGATTATCGACTTCAACTACATGAGTGATCCTGTCGATTGGAAGATGCTGATTGCTGGTAATTGGATGGAGAGCGATCGTGTGAAAGTCTTCGGATAATAATCGCTCGTTGCTGGCTGTACGGTTGCACTTTTTTTTGCTCTAGGTCTGAGAAAGCTCACCAGCATCTTAACGCACCCAGTGTTGGTAGAGAAATATGAACTGGAGATGTTGGACGTCTGCGGCGAAACGAAACAGGGAACCGACGAGTCTTTCGATGCTTGATTGAGAGGCGCCTGATCACCACGTATCACCAAATGGGCACTTGCTCCATGGGTGACGACCCGAAAACGACGGTTGTCGACAATCGACTCAAGTCGGGAGTCAAGGATATCTTTTTTGCAGACAAGCAATCTTTTTTGATGCTTTCCTTTTGCCAACAGTTGTTGCAGTTGATGTTTTCATTCGCTCTCTGACGGCGTGCGCGGGTTGCGCGTCGTCGACGTCTCGGTGATTCCGGATGGTTTCGCTGCGAACACGAACATTCCTGCGATTGTGATCGGCGAACGAGCTGCGCACTTCATCAAGAACAACCAGTGATTTTTATACAGCAAAAAAAACTATAGATCGGTATTAATCATGCCCATTCGCGAGCGAAGCGGACAGCCGATTGTATATGCACGAGAAATTTTTCAGATGGTGATTCCTTCTACACATACTGCGGGTATTCATCCAGCAGACCGGTCACCCAGCAGACCGGTCACCCAGTAGACCGGTCACACCAGAGAACTTCGTTCTGTTATCTGTAAACAGCAACTTGTGGAGTGAAATACTAAGTTTGGGCTATCGGAGTACGGTAACGACTATTTTGGGTCTTGACACGATGTTCCCTGATCATCAAGCATTAGCGCTGAAACCCAACTATTGTACCCTTGGGACAGATTTTTTCTTGATTTTGCTTGATAAAGGCTTGCGAAGCTTTTAGGGCATTTACAGAATTGTGTTGTCAACATAAAGGAGCTGTGCAATACAAAAATTACGTCTCACACCGGAGCAATGAAGAATTTCTGTAGGTGTCCTGAGGCTTCGCAAGCCTTAATTGGAGAAAGTCGTGGTGTCATTAAAAGATCGTGTCGAGATGTGAGACTTAACACAATTATCTAAAAATGCGGGAGACGCATATAAAAGGAGGAATATGGCCTTGTGTAAGCAGTGAAAGACTTGGCTCGACAACGCTTTTCAAGTCTCTGATGTGGTACACACGGATACAAGTACATAAGAGTCATATTTTTGCGCCGCGTTTGTTGTTTATATTTTTCAATTGTCCTCTTCAGTTTAGTCTAAAATCACATCATGTGCAAAATTCTGTACAGCATGACACTGCGGATCTGTTCAGCGAGATCGATTGCGTCCACCGTGGTTGTTGTCGATGCGTCTGTCGTTTGATATTTCCAATTGGTAATGTTTTCAGTTCAACCAAGAATCAATCAGGAAAACGGGGGTTTCATGAAGCAGTATTACGGTAAGTGACGCGTAGCTATTGTTAACTAATTAACAGTCGGTCACTAAATATGTACTGCTTCATGAATGCCGCTTAAGATGGCAACCTGTTGATGTGCTCGACTCTCCAACGCCACCACTTTCAGCTGCTGTAGTTGTAACCGTTGGTGTAGTTGCTGTAGTTGTGGTCGTACTCATTGTGGATGCTGTGGTTGTTGTGGTTGCAGTCAACGGGGTTGCAGTTGTTGTTGATGAAAGGACCATCGTTGTTGAGGGCCGTCGACGACAAACACCAATTGAAGTAGTAGCACCAATAGTCAAACAGAGTGGTGGTGCTTGGTACTGTGCTGCTTGTTGTGGATGCTGAGGTGGTTGTGGACATGGTCGTAGTTGTTGTAGCAGTTGTAGTAGTAGTAGTTATTGTTGTGGCTGCTATTGTTGTTGTGGTGGTGGTGGTGGTAGTGGTGATGGTCGTCGTCGTCGTCGTCGTCGTCGTCGTCGTCGTCGTCGTCGTCGACGTCGTCGTCGTCGTCGTCGTCGTCGTCGTCGTTGTCGTCGTCGTCGTCGTCGTTGATGTGGTTGTGCTTGTTGCTGTAGTACTAGTGGTTGTTGACGATGTGGTTGTAGTTGTTGTTGTGCCTGAAACAATTCTGGTTCAAAGTGTTCAAGATCAAAACATCTCACGCACATTATGCACAGGCATCTACCACTCGGGATAAATCAATCATGCATCAGTGTTGTACCTGTCTCAGTTGACCGATAGAACAGTTGAAACGTTTCGAAGAAATGATTGCTATATGAATACGAATAGAACACCATAATGCTGCCATTCGAAGCTAAACTTCCAGCGCCCATGTTGCCGCAGACTCTATGTAATACGAAGATATTCACAAAATTAGTGCAAAAATAAGCAAGCCTTTTTACAGAAAAAACCAGGTTAAAATTAAAACACATAGAAAACTCATCTCGGGCAAACAACTCTTTCATCAACAAAACTGCGACAATTCAACAAACTTTTGAGTCGCCTCTGCATAATTCACGGTTCGGAATTCCAAATTTTCATATTCACATTCGTGCGACCCTGTCAGATAGATACCAGTCCAGTAAACCTCCACTCCACCGCCGGAAGCGTTCTGAACATTTGATGTTGTTAAGCACAGAAACGTCAATAAGATGTTTAAACAATGCCAAAGATACGCCAATGCTAAAGCTGACGCCAACTTTTATTAGCCAAACACAGTTGTTCGGGTTCGTGTTCAACATTTTGCGATACACGGTCAGCGATTGTGGGGTCGACGTCGCTGTGAGCGTACCACCACAGTCGCGAGGCTCTGTAAAAACAGTTAGTTGAAGTACTGAAGTTCTGAAGTTCATTTCTAATTAATAACCGAAACAGAAAAACAGAAAACAACAAGGATGGAAAAGAATGGATAATCTTCTCTTCTACACCGACGTAAGATGGGATCATTGCAGGTACCATCGAGGCCAACCCCATTCGTGCAGATGCATTGCACACAGTTGCGGGGGTTCGCGTAGCCCCATTGGCCGCAAGACAGCGCGCTCGGCGGGCATTGCGCTGAAATGGAAAAACACGCTAAAAAAATAATCAAATTAGTCGAGCCCCGCCGAGGGGTATAAAATAGGCACTTAATGACAGAGAAAACTCGATGGGCACTCTACTCGACGGCGTTATGTACGCTTTTTAGGGATTAACCCTAGCCCTGTAAAGTCATCGCCTATAAAATCCCCGTTCGTTCGAGACGTTCTGTTTTGTTTCGATTCGATCCGGAATTTACCCGAGCAGTACAGACTGTTCAACTGTTTGACATCAAAGAACGTCGGCTCGCGGCTGACGCCCATGACGTTGTCGTGCAAGCCGTCGTTGGCGGTGATCGTCGCTTGACCGTTGCTCGAAAATGCGTCCTGAATGGGGTGAGATAAAGATTGGGTGCATCAATAGAGGTGATTCAGGTTGCAACAAGTGTTTCATGGCATTGAACCGTTTCCAAGAGAGTGTCTTTTCTTTTTTGGGATACTAAATCATTCCGCCCGGTCACACTATTCTTCCCAACAAACAAGCCTGTCACACAACGTGCGCTCCCCTCTCCCAGTGCGAACTTTTGCACGAAAATGCTCACTTGTTCTCTGGCTGAAAACTTTCGTCAAAAGCAAGCTTTACACCGCACATTATCATAATGCATGATCGACGCATAGTCGTACTGATCGGGGCTGTCGCACTCGCCGTGGCACGTCTCGAAGTTGTACGCCTGCGAGATGTGCATGTTGTCGTAGTGGATGGTGACGACACTGCCGCGGTCGTCGCGACTCTGCTCGTGGTACATGCCAAGCGCGTGCAGCATCTCGTGGCTCACTGTCTCGAACTGGCAACCGGTGTGTTTGGAAGAACGGTGTTTTTGCAAATATAGTGCACATTTTGATAGCTATTGGAAAATTTGTAAAAAAAATATTATTAAAAAGTGATTAAAAACAGAAATGTAAAAAATAAAATTTTGGCTCACTCGTCCGCAACCGGCGCCAATATTGATCGCTTGCTGTTTGTACAGATTCTCCACGCCCAGTTGCACCATTCCAATCATTGAGGAGCATCTGGTTAACATGTTTACATGTACCTATTTCACAATACAAGTGTGAAATCTTTTATTCTTTCACGTGATTTTTTTACCGTCTTCAAGCTAAAGCGAGTTCGTTCAAATCGGCGTGCCGTCTCTTTTATGTAGCTTGCCTGAGCGCCTTCACCCCAAGACGGACCGATGTCATGTTTCTAAACCAAGTTTCCAAACCAGCGTAGCTGGGCACACAGGCAACAGAAGGCAGGGCTCCGATTTCAGTGGATCACGCATCGTGGGTGTCATCACATGGAGGGCTACCCAGTCCCACACAATATACCCCTGAGCGTTCGTGTTGATCAGGATGTGCTGCGTCGTGGTCGGCGGCGTTCCGAAACGCAGATCAAGACAGGTGACCGCGTTGATGTAGCTGATCACATCCTGCACGACTCGCAACAGATTCGCGTTCGCCATTCCGCCGGCGTCCATCGCGACGTAGATCGGTTGATCGAGCGGCCAGTGTTGAACGAACGGTTGCACGCCGACCTAGGCGGTAGAGTTGCTTTATGAGAGAGCCAACTGAAGCGCAAGCAAAAACTATAGTTTTTTTGGAAAATACAGTTAAAGCAAAAAAACTGGTACATGTGTAGCACAGAACAAAAGTGCAAAAACCCTAGAATATGCAAAAAATGCTTTAAAAACCTTTCGTTTCAGTCGCGCCTTAATTGTTCCAAACAATGACAAATCAAGCCTGTCGCTGTCATCCAAAACACTGAAGTCATTGGCGTCGACCGTGGGCCTCTCATTGCACACCGCTTTCGTCATCACATTGATTTGGCGCTCGGTTGGAATCATGTCGCCAACCACGAACGGTTCCAATCGTGTCGTTGTGGAACGTTTCTCCTGCAATAAAGACAAATTGTGTGTTGTCAAGAAACTAAACAAATGATGCGAAACATAAAATTTTGAACAAAAAATGCAAATAAAACAACGTTTATCAGCTGAAAAAAATAAACGTTGAGTTCCATGAATTAGGTCAAGGACAAAGCCAACGTATGTAGGTTTGTTCGTGCAGGGGAGGTCATACTTTTGTTTTCAAACGCATATTTTTCTGTTCCAGCAACCCATGAGAACTGGAAAACTTCACCGTGGATTTGCCGAGTTTTCGTGCGACACACTCCTGCATTTCTGGTATCATCGACTGCACGTATTCCAGGTGTTTCTTGTTGAAGAGTTTTGTCTCTGCGCCGTAATCGTCGCGCGGCATGCACAGTTGACTCAACTCGGTTTCATAGTTGACCTTCTGATTCACTTGGAATGGTTTCATGGCCAACTCCGGATTTACTGTGCGATCGGCTGCGGTGACGAAAAAACTGTTTTAAATTTGTATGATATGAGAACGCGTGTCATTGATTTGTCAAGCACGAATGACGAAAGCTAGTGAAAATAAGCTAGCGTCAAACATAACATAAAGAATGACGAATGCGCCAAGCTAAAGCAACCCAGTAAATACTTCAATAAGAAAGTCCGGTGATAACGAAGAAAAGCGCGTTCAATACAACTGTCTTGAAACGTCATATGATTTGATTTCGCACTACTATAACTACGATTGCACTATTAACTACATTGTATACTACTAACTACTAATTACGTTACTATCTGCACTACTAACTAACTATGATTAATGCAAATCATAGATCACCTGGTTCGCTGTTAAAAACCCCAATTCTGTCACCGACGTGTATGTGTGCTGTGAGCACTGTGTTGACGCCGGTTGCAGCGTATGAGCTTGTTTCGACTTCCGGTTCAAAGTACGGCGCAGAAATCATTCCAACGGAGTCAAGAACGAGTAAAAAGACTAGTTTCGTCATCATAAGTTTGTCAAACTCTGATTGTTTTTCTAACTAACTAACTACTTCCAAATTCGCCGGCCGCTTGTCCGCTTCTGTCTACCATTCAAGCACTCCGTTTTCAGTGAAAAAGTGTAACAACAGTATTTTAAGCTGTTCAGAGAACAGATGTTTTTCCGTTTTTGTGTTAGGTAGGGCCTTTACTTATTTTGATTGAACGCACTTGTGGCAGGTTTCCATGGTTTTCCAGCGCTCGCAGTTTCGTTGCTATGCGATCCCAATATAATTAAGCATAACGATCTATCAGCTGATGTCACTCACTGACGCGGTGATACAGCTATTTTTAGTTGAGAAATGCGGAACAAAACAGACATTCACTTCACGAAAACAAACAAAAACCATTTCTCTGATACCGTTTAGTATTGTTGGGTGGTTGGTGAAAGGGAAAAACACAAAAACAAAAATCCTAATTCAGGTCTCCACACAAACCAAACCAAACCAACTAAATCTGAAAATAATTACAAGATCCAGTTTTACAACAAACGCGGAAGATGGAAGCTCGTAACGCTGTCAGACGCAACGAAAACAAAAATAAAGTTTTTTTCAGCAGAGAAAATAATGAGCGGCTGGTTCGGTTGGTTGAATCCTTGGGGGTCATCGACGTCGTCGTCGCCGGATTTGCAGACGCAGCAACAATCATCGTCATCGTCCAGAAGAAAATTGACCGAAGAAGAAATTGCACAAATCAAAGAGATTGTCCAAAAAAGGTTTTTCTTTTCGTTGTTATTTTTGAAATTCAATCCGAAGTTCGTTGTTTTTTGTTTAAATAATGTAGCCGAGTTAATTTGAATCACAGTTGCTCCAGCCAAAGCTGATTGGACGATCTAGAAAGAGCGGTGATTGGGGGCGGAAGCGGTTAAATTTTGAAATTAGATAGCTGAAGCGCTGAAAATCAACAAAAACGACTAAATAATGCTTAACAACGCTTCAATTGAGTTGAGTTTCAACGCGCATTTCACCTGACTATAGCGAAATTTGAATTTCGAGCAAAAATGGTCAATTTTGGTCAAAAATGACTCGTTTTATGTCTTCGAAGTCTTCGAAGTTTGTCTGACAGATGGCTGGCTGAATTTTTTTAGATAGATAAAAGTTGACCTGAAAAAACTTTCAAATGCAGAAAGAATCGAAAAGTTTTTGGGGGACGGGGCGGCCCTAGAACAACTAACTAGGGTTTAAATTGGGCTCGGCCGCTCACTCGGGGTCGGGGCAATGTTGCCCGTTTCCGCCGGAGTTTTGAACTTTATGCTTTCCGCAACCGGTGCGCGAATATTTAAAAAAAATGTGTCGAATCGAACAATCAAATGCGAAAAAAAGTGTTTCTGATCCAGAGTAAAACTTCGTGAGCAGCAAGAAGGTCTTGATTCGCCGGAGGATGCGGAGGTGCAAAAATCAATCTGCCAAGAATACGCGCGACCGTTGTGGCTTTCGGGAGTTTTGACCGCTGTCACTGGTAAAGTCTTCAATTGTCATTTGTTGTGACCGCTTTTTTCTTGAACGAATTTGTTTTTGCTATATTTTGCATCAACCAACATGAGACATCCAGGTGGTGCCGGTGTGCTGCTGATGGTGAATCTCGTGAGCCAAAATACTGAGCGTATTTTTCGCAATCGTGCGTGCATCCACACGGACTTCGATCTTTGCGACGTCGCTAGGTGAGTATGGTTTTTGGTTCAAATGTCGTTTTCAAACCAAATAATCGAAAAACTTGTAATCTCAAACGGAAGTTGAGGAGGTTCCGTGTTTAGACCGAGCCTTTGGCGAGTTGACGTCGAGCGGAAAAGTTTCCAACTTGAACTTTCTTGTAGTTCTTGCGCATGTAACTCAAATTTTAAAATCTTGGTTGACGACAGTTTGAAATTGCAGCATCCGCCTACTTGTTCAAGACCTTATTAGTACAGAGCACCGGCAGCAGAAAAACGTGACAAAGAATCAGTTTTTTGTACATTCGTGGTTTCTTCCTCTTGTTGTTTTCTACGGTGAATGATGAGGAATCACATTCAATTGATCATCGTTTAAATTCTTGTC
>JASANC010002726.1:0-69929 GCA_030248135.1 Theristus sp. LFF4_11 | reverse complement strand
CCCCGGTATCCTATACATTGTATTGTATACTATTGTATTTGGAAAATTTGCTCTAGCTATCTACAGAGTGGTCCATCTGCAGAGCTATCTACAAATTTTCGGCCCACGTGACACGACACCTCCCCCGGCCCCCCCCCTCGAAAATTTGCTTTCGCCTTCGGTACTGCCCTAGCGGCCTGCCGGCCCAGCCACACCCCACACGCGCGTGCGTTTTGGAAAAATGTTTAGGAAAAAATATCTTCGAAAACCTTCATATCAGTCAACTTAGCTTATGAAAGTTTGGTCTTGGTCGTCGTCGTCGCTTCGCACGTCGCGGCGCGGTTGTCTTGTCTCACAGTCACAGTCGAGTCAACCCCGTCACCGCCCACCGGCACAAAAAAACAACCCACAATCTCACACCCACCGCCACGCCACTGCTTGCCGGACAAGAAAATGACATTTTGTTTCCTTCAACAACAAATTTTGTGATCACGTTAACGTCACGTCACGATATCACGCACGACACTTGAAAAATACGTCGACTCATGCCGTGCCGGCCACGGCCGACGCAAAAAAAATGGACGTAGACAACGACGTCGACGGCAAACTGGCACAGCAGCTCGGCTGCATGGGCACGGTCGACCACGAAGTGCTCGTGCGTCAGTTCCAGCAGATTCTCGGGCCCGATCACCAGTTGACCGCCGAGTCTTGCGCTTTCTTTCTAGACATGAACAATTGGTAAGTGGTTTCCATTCATTTGGATTGATTGCGATTGATCCGTTTTTTCTTACCTTGCTAAAAATCTGAGTATCTTTTGCGGTTGTTTCAGGAATCTACAAGCGGCACTGGGCAGCTACTACGATTTTGGCGGCTTCCACGGGAACGGCGGCGGTTTGCCGCCCGAATTTCAGTCGCGACTGCCGCAAATGGAATTTGTGAGCGACGTCACCATCGGCGAGGTCTGTGTTTGTGTGTTGAGTTTCCGTTTTGAGTTGCGGTTTTTTGATGATAGAGATAGCCCCCCAGCCCCCACCCGCCGGTTTCAGAAACCCGAAGATCCGAAACTATGTAGTTAGTATGTTTGTTGTCGGTGTGTGTCCATGTGTGCACTGTAAGACCGGTGGAAGAACGCTACGTTCAGTGAACCGAAGTCCTCGCCACGAGCGGGGGACAACCTCTAAGCTTCGTTTTGGATTTGTCATTTTGTTTGACTTGTTTTGTTCTGCTGAATTGTTTGTGTCGCTCTCTTGTTTACTCGTGCGTTTCTCACCACAAGCGTACGGTAAATAAATCTGAAAAACTCTCGCAATGATGTAGCACAGCACTGCAGGGCGAAAGCGTCCCGCCGGCGACACGATTCACGAAGACGTGGCGTGTTCGCAACAGCGGACCGGACGCGTGGCCGTCGAGTTGTTGTCTGCGACTGATTGAGGGCTCATTGATGGCCGGCACGAACGAAGTGTTGGTCAGTCAGTAGTTCGGATTCGGATGTTCGGAATTATTGATATAAACTGAAACCGATGGTTTAACGTCGTCGTTCATCGGCGGTGCTTCTATGACGTTCTCCTGTCATTTCATTTGTAGTCATCTACTGTCGACAAGCCAAAGCGACCTGTTTTTTAGGTACCGATGCTGCAACCGGGCGAGCAGACGGACATCAGCGTTGACATGGCTAGTCCGGCCGAGAAGGGAATGTACCAAAGTCGCTGGCAGTTGAACACTGCCAATGGTGTCCCTTTTGGAGGTGTGTTGGCATTGGCATTGGTTGCCAACTGCTGGCTGATACGGAGACGCCGTATTGCGTCACATTACCTCTTGATCTCGAGAACAAAAGAACCAAAAAATTATGACGTAATCAGTGGATAGCTTCGTTTAGTATCATCGGGCAACGAGCTGATTTGTTTACCATATCGCTAAATTTACGACCAAAAGTTGCAAGAAAGTTTTTAAGGGTAAAAGTCGTTTTTTTTATTTTTTGTCAAAAAAGCGGTTTTATTACTTACGCCAACCCCAGGATCAACCAATCAGCACTCCAGATTTCTAGCTCGAGTTGATGCCAACCTTTTTGTCAGTCAAACGCAGGTCCACACATCCGGTCTGGTCTGGACGCAGTGTGTACGAAAAGCACCATAAAAACTTCTTTTTGTCTCCTCCGTTGCGTTCTCCTGCGCGTTTTCAGAGCCGATTTGGTGCATCATCGTGGTGGAGGACGCTGGCCTGCTCGGCATCACCCAGCAACTCGCTGGTGTCTCGGCCGGTCTCCACTCGCTGCACGAGCCATCGAGCAGCTGCTCCTCGTCGATCACGACCGTCGTCGCCACCACCAGCAGTAGCAATCCGTTCGCGCAGAATGCCACCGTCTCGGTGTTTGCGAGACCGCAGTTTCAGTTGCACAGCAGTCCCGGCAAATGTACGACTGCGGACGAACACGATGCTAACGCTACAGTACAATTTGCGGGTTGGTGGTGGCGCTGATTTCTGGAATGCTGCGGCGGTGATGTGGTTTCCTGTTCAAGACGTTCTGTTCTCACCCAACTAGATTCTGTGACTCAATGCGTGGCGTGCGTTCATTTGCGTCCCGTTATTTCCGGCCCACGCATTTCCGGCCCAACATTTCCGGCCCACTCATTTCCGGCCCACTCATTTCCGGCCCGCCCATTACCGGCCCCGTTCATTTGCGTCCCACGCATTTCCGGCCCACTCATTTCCGGCCCACCCATTACCGGCCCAGCCCAATAATTCGCTTCAGTGACTTCAACTACCACCCACTGCTATATTTCATTAGGAAACTCACATTGATCAGGCGGTTACACTTTGAACTAGGGTTCGATTTTTTAAATTCTTTTTTCAATCGGATTTTTTCGTGATGCATCATTATTAAGAGATGTGCATGTGCTGTAGCGGTGCCCCTGCCCTATAACACAGGAAAGAAAAAATGGAAAAACCAAATTGATCATTTTCACCTTATCAAAAAGACTTGGCTTAGGATTAGGATTAGGTTTAGGATTAGGAATGATTAGGATTAGGAAACACAACCTGGTTGTGGATCCACTGATCCACATCAGAGGTGTGCACGCCAGACAATTCTTGCTGGTACCGGCTCGGGTGGCTGCGCGACGTCGACCCCACCCCACCACATTTTTTTCTTGCAAATTTAGTGTCAGGCAAAACTGGCCTCGCAAAAACACGGCACTAAACATCTGACCATCAGCTAGCATGTGTACAACATATCTGATGTACGAGAGTCAATTTTTTTTGCGAATACACACAAATGGTCGTTTGTTCTGTGTTTCGTTCGAAAGGCGTCTTTGGTTGTCAATTTAAATGAAAAATGGTAATCGTAGCGTCTTCGCGTAGCGAAGAAAATTTTAAAAAAATAGGTCCTGAGAACGCATTTTACCTTGCGATTTTTGGATGTCATCCAAAGTAGTTAGCTTTCTATGACACCTATTCAAGTGTAAAAAACACATGTTTCGAAACGGAGCGAACAAAAAAGCTTACGTTGGAGTTGGAGCTATCTATAGATAGACCAAATGATTGTTGATTAGGTCAAAACAACAAAAATATTCTTACATTGAATCGAACCGTTATCAACAAAACACTGGACAATCTGAAAAACGAACGATTAATTCTTGACTATTGCATGATTGCCATTGTTAAACAAATCCTAAGGTATCCACGGCCTGCGCCGGAGGCGCAGAAAATTTTTGAATCTGGGCACAAAATTTTTTTAAAAAACAGTCCCCTGAAATCTTTGAAAATTGAGAAAACAGCTTCGAAACAAAAAACTGACGCAAACGACCAATTTTTTTGCGTCATCCCAAATTATTTTGCGTCATTGGCGCATGAATTCGCGTCAAAAACCCTGGTTGCCTGTACCACTTGTATTTGCGGAATGTGCTTACCATGCGCAGCGCGATTTCAAGTACAAATACATTACACCACACCCTACAAAAGTGCCACAGCAGTGCACGAACTTTTGAAGATCTGTTTCAGTCAATTGAAATGTTCGAATTCAATTTCAAAGTATTTTTTATTTTAATTGCGAAAATTTGGTCTCTTCTAACCGAGGTGCTGCGCGACGTAGCCCCCCGTAACCTCGTCAAACCTGTAGAAAACTGTAGCTTTCGTCCGCTGAGTTCACCTCCAAAAAACACGAAAGAAAGCTTCATTCTGCAATTGAGATTAAGATTTGCGTGTGCCGCGTGCGTCGTCGTTGCGTTAACGTCGGGCACCACGTCACAAATGAGAAAAAGTGAGCTTTGTCAATCACTTTAGGAAACATTCACTCCAATTCCAATCCAGCACAGGTCGAGGTCACAACAACGCTTTTCACAATCACAAGTCACCACAACAATCATCGAACGTTCATAACCTTGTTTGAACAAGATTAGGATTTATTTAGAATGAGTTTTGTTCTCTCCAAGGGTCCACAAAGTGTTTGAAAGTGACAGCAGCGACTTCTGTGAATTAAAATGATTGGTCACAGCGATTTCAGCAGCTCACAACAAAAGCACAATGAGCAACCGTAATTTTAACTGATAGATGCGCGACATGGGCAATCGATTTCGAAGTAATTTTTCAAATTCATATGTGAAACTTTTGTCTCTTTCAACTCCGACCGAGGCGCTGCGCGACGTAGCCCCCAGGCCCTGCGCGACGCGCGACGTTTGCCGGTACCGGTACCCCCTAAGTACCCCCCGTGCACATCTCTGATCCACATGTCCAAATTTGGTTAGAGGGGCAATTTTCATTGAAGTTTTTGCTAATTTTAAGGATTAAAATGATTGAATTTGGCTCTGTGTTCAATGCAAAATTCAGCGCGTCAGCGCGGTTCTAAAGCTCTTATTTTTGTCGACCCATGTGTTGTTGTCATTAAAATTGAAAGTGCTAAATCAATCGCAACAAAGCAATAAATAAAAACACAACTGATTCATCGACGAAATTCAAACTGAGACATTTGTTCCAATGTCAGGAACAAATCGGAGCGAAATGAAAACTAAAACCGAAATGAAAAATTAAATATTTTTCTTAAAAGCATGTCGGTGAGCAGGTAGTACAATTTAGAGTGCAGTTTCAGTTTATTTTCGTTGTCCGTGGCGAAATACAGCGAAGGAAGAACTGATTATTGGGCTGGGCCGGTAATGGGCGGGCCGGAAATAAGTGGGCCGGAAATGTCGGGCCGGTAATGGGTGGGACGGTAATGGGTGGGCCGGTAATGGGTGGGCCGGAAATGTCGGGACGCTAATGCGTGGGCCGGAAATGCGTGGGCCGGAGTTGACCCCGCACCCCTTTAATAATTACGCATCACGTCCATGTGGCAGGCAATTCAAAATCGCCGTAGCCCCAAATGACTCGCCTGTATTTCGGCGACTCGGATCACTTTGCCAATTTTGAATTCCCGCGCCATGCGTGAAACTGTTTACCAATCTGCGCGTGCGTTGAGTCTCGGATCCAAATAAACGATCGAATCGACGTGTTTCTATTTTTCGTTTTCGTTTCCAACGAAACGCTCTCGCCCCTTGCTTCAGTGCCCGGTCAACTGTCGACGGATCTAACGACGACGCCGAGCAAGCCGCCGCCGACGCAACAGCAGTTCAGCAACGAGATGGACGCGTCGGTGTCCTCACTCGACAGCTCCCTGTTGGCCGTGCGCGGCAGTCCGGCGCCAATGTCGCTCTCCGCCTCTGCGTCCGGTCCGTTGCTCGGCGACTTTGACGCGCCGCCCAGCTCGCCGAAAGTCAACCCGGCGTTGGTCGAGGCCGTGAAGGCGTCCGTGACGGTGAGTCTGCAGTGGGCGGTGCCAACCATACCTGTGCCACGGTCTGGCTATCAGTGTGTGCAGCCTTGAAAGTGCTGCACAGCCCTCAAACCGGTGTGTTGCCAAAATGCCACCGCAAAAAAATTAGTGGAGGCAGCACGCCGGTTTTTGAGGGCTGCGCACACTGGTACCGGCACCCCACAGCGTCGCGCGGATATGGTGCTGACTGGTGCGGTGGCCCGTTTTCGATTGAACAAGAAGGACCGAAAAGACACCCTGCTTGTGCACGGGCATTCTGAAACGACGTGCCCACACACTTGGTTTGACCTATTCATGCACACGAATAAGCACGTGAACTTGAGTGTGCCACTGAATGACAAACAAACGGTCGTTTTTTGTGCAAGCAAATGACATCACTTCGTTTCGACACGATCTAATCCATCTGCGATATTTGAATAATCAACAGTTCATGAAATCCGAGATGGTTTCGTGTTGGGCTGTATGAAATGGGTGTCAGCCAATGACCTCGATACCAGAGTGTGGCATTTCGCCTCTATATTTGTATATTCTTCAGATTGATTCGCTGATTGATAACGAGGGTCAACGAGTGAATCAGATGGCTGATTTCCCATTTATTGACTGATTTTTTGTCCGTTCTTGTTTTCGATCACTCATGTATCAGTAGAAGATCGAATGTACGAGATGCGTATAAACTGTAAATACAAGAGCGTTGCACGTCACTGGTGTTGATCACTTCTGCAGGCCTGGGGCTTCCACCAGCACAGTCCGTCGGAGCCGTGCGCGATTCCGTGGTGTACGTTCAGCGGTCGCGCGGAGCGTCGCGACGAGCAGGACGCCGCATTCCGCGGTACGACTGCGTCCGGCATCGGCGATGATGACCGCCGCCAACAACAACAAGAACAAACGCCGCATCACCGTCGACGACATGGTGCACCGCAACAAGAACAAGAGCCCGCTCATGATGACGCGCTGCAGTGCTGCTCGTTCGGCGGCACTGTGACGCCGGTGCCGCCGATGGTGCCGCCGGGCACCCCGAGCACGCCGCCGTCGTTGCCGCTGCTGATGACGCAGACGCAGCAGAAATCACCGCGCACATTCAACCTCGACGTGAACCTGATCACGACGGCGGCGTCGCCGCCCGCGCCGCTGTTGACGGCGCCCTCTGAACGCGCGTCGTTCGCCGCGCATCACCACGACAGCGACGCCAATATGCAGTCTTGATTTTTGTTTTGTTTTCTTTTTTGATCGCAGCTGCTTGATTATTTTTTGGTTTTTGATTTTGGTGGTCGTCCAGTTGGCCGCCCGGAACACGGTGCTGTTTTTGATGATCGAGTCTTATTTCGCCGATAAAGGATTGGAGAGCACGCCTGCAGAACTGTGGGTGGCAGAGTTCTGGTGGCGCTCTCGGCCTCGTGAGCTTTTTTAAAGCAAATAATTAAATTATATAATTATATAATAATAATAATAAATTATATAATAAATTAAATAAAAGCGTATAATTAAATTTGAAAAAAATATTAAGTGAGTTTTTATTTTAAAAAAATACGTGTTCCGGGTTCTGGTCTGCTAGATGAATACCGAAAAAGCTCAGGTGATGTTACTGAGATGAAATTTTTGCAGGCGGTCATCTGAATTAGTGTTGTGGTGTTAATTTGATCGACTTTGTAACAAAAGAACT
This sequence comes from Theristus sp. LFF4_11, assembly GCA_030248135.1. Taxonomy (NCBI): domain Eukaryota; kingdom Metazoa; phylum Nematoda; class Chromadorea; order Monhysterida; family Xyalidae; genus Theristus; species Theristus sp. LFF4_11. The sequence continues at coordinate 62,490 of JASANC010002726.1, read as the reverse complement.
GTGCACGACTTGATTGCTTTGTTTTTTGCTCTGTTCTGTTTACTTTACAGAAAAGACATCGCAGGTTCGCTTTATTTGCAGCTTTTCTGGTGTGGTAGATTTGATGGGAACATTCACGAGGCATTTTTTGTTATTTTGACCGATTTCATGCAGGGCTTAATACTTGATCAATTCTAGCTGACTACAACGCTTGATTGGAGTTAAAAAAATTTGCGGTTCAAGTTTGCGTCATTAATTGATCACATTAAGGCGCGTTTAGCAATTAGTTTTTTGTGCGTACGCACGGACACGACACGTAAAAAATGGCTACGCGATTTAGAAATCGTGTCGTGTGTGCTATCTTAATGCATTACGGACACGATTAGTTTGCGTACGGGATTTAGAACGACGTTTGTGCGTACGGACGAAAAACTAAATGGTGTTTCCGCCTTTAGCAACGTTTTTTAATGTGTAAATTATTTGGTGCGATATTCAACGGGAATTACTGAATTCGGTTTTCGTGCAAAAAAACATGTTTTAAGAAACTTGTTTTGTGCCTTTCACTCATTTTTTACAGTTGATCTTATCAAATTCTTTATAATAATCCTAAAATTCCGTTTTGTGATTTCAAATTTTATGCTATGGTTTTCTGTTGTTGTTCATGGCCCAGGTGTCGTATTGCTCGGGTTCGTAGGTAGACCGAGGAAGCGTGCAACGTTGACCGGATCGTCCCATAGCGCTGTTGGTTGCTATGGTTTTCTAGCAGGAAGCCTTGGTTTGACGCTTGTTTCTTTGACACCACACAATTCCACTGTGTCTCCCGCACACCTTGATCCCATATACTGTGTTTTACGATGGTATTCCACGAATATGCACTTGTTTTTACGGTTTTAAAGCAATCATTTGTCGTCGCTTTTTTGGTTTTATGCATTGTGTATCCAGTCTGGTAAACAAAGTATAATGCCATGTAAAATTGATTGATTGATTGATTGATAAATATATTTTTGCGATGACGAGCAAGATGTTATGCTTTTTCAGAGACAGTAAAAATTAATCTACAGTGTAAATTTCCATAGACCTACAATTGTATTTGTACGAATCCAAATTCAGGGAACACGGAGAATCGCGTAACTCTACTCTGCAAAAAGCTGCTGCAAAAATCGTGCAAACTGCGCGTTTTGTTGAGCTGCCAATGGTAGGAGGGTAACTCAAGTTTGTTCAATAATTTGTTGAGTTAGCTATTCTCAGTGAATTGTCGGCTATCCGTAACTGTATAACATATCCAACTAGCTGATTGGTTGATCCGTGCATTCTGCGCCATGGATTGCTGTGGAGAGGCGGAGCTAGGTTTGCGTATCGAATCGCGTGCATCACGTGACCGCCAACCAATCAGCTAGTAGGATATGTTATAAAGTCGACTTTTTGTTCACTCAATGCTGGCGGCGACCAAGCTCGACTTGTGCCTCGGCTTGTAGTCGAAGCCGCCGATGCCGGGGCAGCCGTCGTCCGTCTCCGTCTCGTAGGTGGTGTCCGTGCCGCGCTCCGACTCCGTCACGTCCGATCGATCCGTCACGTCGCCCGTAGTCGTCGATCGACGTCGCAGCGACTCGAGCCGCTTCGCGTGCTCTCGATCGAGCTCGAGTGATTTACTGTCGCGTTGGCCGAACGCCTCCCGCCCGTCCAAGGCGGTCGTCATTAGCTGCGGCTTTTTGCTGCCCGTCTTGGCGTCGTCGTTTCGAACCGATCGTATTTCGATCACCGAGTCAGCGTCCGACGACGTATTGCTGGACGCTCGCTCGCTGATCTCCGGTATTGGCGACGGCGGCGAATTCGTGCCGCTGCGTGTCGTCGTCGTGTGCGAGAACGTGCTGTTGTCGTGCGCGTCTGAATCAGTTCACGATGAAAAAAACCGCAATATGCTCGTTGCGCAAGCGCAACTGAATTTTCAGTACTCCCATTTTCAATCTTTTACACGCATAACTTGTCGGTGGCGTTTTGTGTCTACGTTTGAAGTTCCACAATGAAACAATGGTGCTTATTTTTGAGGAGCATAATTTTTCGGTGACTGTGTATACACATTGAAGGTCCTCCCGCCTGGCCCTCATCACCAACGGTTTTAGTGGGGGTTGGACCTCCAATCACAAACGAGCGGCCGAAGTACATGTATCACCGATTTTTCAGGTTCTGCAATTGAATGCGTTTGCAAACGTAGAAAGAAAACCAGTTTCACTCTTTATGGTGGCAATTCAAAGTTGCCTGAGTGACTCGCCCGATTTAGAGGGCTTGATTCACTTTGCACGAAACTCTATGCGCGCACTGACTCTCGGGACCGAAACAAAAAGTTCATACGTACCCAAGTCGACCTCGCTGAAGCCGGAGCTGAGTGAGTCGCGTGCAGGCGCAGTGTCGCTGCGACGCTGTACGCCCTGGAACACGTACTCGTTCGGCCGCGGCACTCCGGCGACGTCGATCAGTGCCCAGTTGGTCAGGTGCACATCGTCGGCGGCGTCCCACTGGCTGTCATTGTCTTGCGTTGTGCTTGAGCGTTGCTTCAGTTGGGCTGTCGGCACAACAACGGCCGCCAGTTGGCCCCAGTCGACCGAGCGCAAGCGGTGCGACCGTCCGCCGACGAAGATCAGATCGCGACAGGACGCTCCAATGTGCGTCTCGAACGCCGCGTAGTCCGCCAGACGGAAACCCTGCCGGAAGGCCGCCTGACTCTGACGGACGCCCGTCCACTCGCCGGCGTCGCCCACGTCCTGCGGGCACAGAGTCGTTCCGGTCACATCCGCCATGGTTGCATTTTGTCTTTTTTGTGAGTTCTGCCCGGCCCGACTCATTGCGTTTTGTTGGTGTGCTCTCATTCCGCCATGGTTGTCCAATGCCAGCCATAATTAAGGCCCGTTTATACCTGACGTATGCGCATACGGCACGGCACGTCACGTCAGGTCGCGTGTTGTTGCCTACTACTGTTCATACCCGAATCGACGCACGTCTCCATACCACGTGTATAAACGGGCCTTTAATGCGCGCAGTTTGAGTGCCGTCGGGCTCCATCGAGCTCGGATGGCGCTAGCAGTCTTTGCCCCACATAAAGTATAGAGGAGCGGTATTTTTAGGTGCACACATGCACACGTGCATAAAGGTTGCGAGAGCCGTGGAGCGCACAACGCTCGCAAGACAAAAATAGAAAAAATAAGCGCTTGCACCTGGTTCAGCCGATGAAACACAAAGAAAGGGCTGCTGTGGAGCTCGATCGCTGTCTCCGTTGCGCATTACTTGTGGCTGGCATTGTGTGTTTGTCTTTTATTGTTCTGTCAGACTCATTGCGCTTTGTCTCTCACCTGCAACTGAATGGCGATCTGTCGCCAGGTGTCGTCCCACTCGTGCACGGGCACGTAGACGCTCTGCGTTGCCATGTACCGGTGCAGTTGACGGTCGTGCGTGCTGCTGCGGTAGACGGCGTGCGACGCGCTGAGTGCCGCGTCCACCACATTCACCGTGTGCTTCGTGACAACCTGTGCGCGGCACTGATTGGATATATGTTGCCGATTTCGTTGGTCGGCTTTTTGACTTTCGGTCAAATAATGCCCAGTGGTTAGAAAGGACTGCGATTAACTGCAGGGACTATTCAGGATGAAATCCTCGCAAAACTTTCGTCGACACAGAAACGTTCCATACTTGAAGAAAACTACGAATCGGATGAATGAATGATGAAAATACGGGAAACTACGGATGAATCAGCCATGCACATCCACACAACATTCAAACTAAAACTCACCTGCTGCAGCTGCAACGGTCGCTCGAGCTCCGTCTTGAACAGCCTCCGTATGTTCTGTCGATCGTAGTGCATCTGGAAGTTGCCGATCAACACCAAGTTGGCACCCCCAACTCGCGCCAGCGCGTTGTCGGCCAGCTTATACAGTTTGAACAGAATCGTCTGCTGATTTTGCTCGCTCAGTTGGTCGACACGAAATTCAGTTTCGTCACCGTCGTTCTCTTCTGTTTCACCATCCGGCGCATCAACAACGCTTTCGTCCAAGTGCGACTTCGTGTCAGGATTATCACTGTCCAATACGGTATCGTCAGTGGTTTCTGAATCGATTTTTGTTCTGCCACCACTACCAGCTGGTTCCGCTGTTTTAGCGGGCGATGATATCAAACGGGGATGGTTGACAAACACCGCTAAAATGGCCATGCTTCTCAGTTTATGACTGAGCGTCACCTGGTTGATCACAACGTTCAGTGTGACCGTTTGATCGTCATCGTCTTCCTGGTGACCACCCATCAACTGGTCGATGTCGTCTCGATTTTTCGCGTCGTCGTCATCTCCATTGTGATTCCGTGAGCGAACTCGATGCTTCAAAACGAGCTCATGATTCGAGCAGTCCTCAACCTCGTATAGGCGACCTCTGAGGTACACCGCCAAGCCGCCGTCGTGCTGCCCCTCACTGCAGACCAGCTGATATCCGCTCATCTGAAAGTATCGCTCATAATAGCTGAACGGATAGCCGTGCTCGGCCGCGTAATCGCGGTGTTGCGTCGCATTCGAGTTGCCGACAACCAACACGTCGAATTCATAGTCATGCAACAAGTCGTACAGCTCGTAGCGATTCGCCAGCAGGCCACGCACATGGACACCGCCGACGTAGAACATGTCCGCCTCGTCCGAGTGCGGAATGGCGTACGGATAGACGAAGTAGCGCAGCGAATCAGCCGAGAGACTCCAGAGATTCCGCAGAAAGTCGAGAAAGCCGATCGACGGAACGCCCGCGTTTCGATAGTCCAACACGATGCGATGATGCCTCGAGCCGCGCGGCACGGTCTGCTTCTCGTTCAGCGCGTAGCAAGTGCCGCTGCAGTAGAACTTGCGAGCGGCGGTAGCGCGCCCCTCCGTCTGGCGACCACGATCATGATGCCGGATCTGTTTGTTCTGCATGTAGAAATCGCAGCAGTGCACCCGGCCGTCGATGGCGTTGTAGCGATGCGCGTACTGGTCGCACAGCGCGCGGCTGCACTTGATCAAGTTGAACATCTCGATGTTCGACGTTCGATTCTCGCCGCACACGAAACACGACGGTTCGTCGTCGTCGATGCGATTCAGCACGTCCGGAATGGACTTGCGGCGTGGTCGCTGCGTGCTCGCTTGCATCGCAGAGGGCTTGCTTATTTGTGTTTGTTGTTTTTCACAGAATGCCAATATGTCAACACAGATGGGACTGATGTTGTTTTTACTGTTCACGCAAGAATACCAAAGCAACCCAGGCGAACCAAGCCCAATGAGTCGGTAACTGTCAATCCAGCGGCGTGGCAATTCTAGCGCGTCCAACGAAAAAAAAATGTAAACTACATACGTGTGTTGCGTTGCGTTCACCAAAACATGTGAAAACAAAATTTATCGAGCTGTTTTGGTCGCCTCAGCCTGCATGAGTATGATACCAGCTGCTTATGTGGCCGGGCTGTCAAATTGTCAACCTAGCAACCACGTGTTGGGCGACTCTGTATCTGTACGATGCATAGTGCTTCTGATTGTCTGACATACGTGATATAACCATGGAAGTTTTGCTTCATTAACAACAGCAGAAGCGAGACATATCTATTGATTTTTTGATGTGTTAGCGAGCAGAAGCTGCATCCGTCCATCATGCGCAACAGTAGCAAACACACAATCAGGACGAACATTTGCTAGTCACTCAATCACAAAAAAACAGATGCTGACATGGTGTTAAAACCAAAGAGACTGCAGTTATCATCCCAGAACAGTAACAGAAATGAAAAAAATGAGCACACCCAGTTGCAGACCAGCATATTGTCGCAAAAGTTAATAAGTTCTTTTCAATGAAAACATCGGTTGTTTCAAAACTTTGTGATGTGTGCAGTGCGATTCTCGCGAATCACGGAGTCATGCCCAATGTAGGTCTTTCGATGTCGCCGGAGCGTCGGATTGTTGTGCAGTGTGATCAGGGTTGCCCATCGATTCCGGATTGTGTTGCGACGTGCCGTGTCCGTTATGCCGGTGGTGGTCGTGAAAACTCGCAATGGAACAGTTCCAGCAACTGTGCTTCGCGTCGGATCACCACTATTCGCGGCATCGTTGTTGTTACTCTTTGCAATCGTGTAACCCCGGTGATGCCGACTCGTGCGGCGTTTGTACTCGTTGTCGAGCAAATAGCAAAACGTCACCAGTACCGGGTTGGTGTGCGCGTTCTCGACCGCCAGCATGCAGACGTACGAGGCGAAGCCTGCGTTGGATTGACGATTGGAACTTTTTGTTCATTACCTATCATTCGCATTGTCCATGCAGCAAATTCACGATCTCACTTCCATTGTTGGTTTATTCGAATGTGTCGGACCGAAATCACAATGTAATAATTTGCTTCAAAAATGCGCGCGGGCACCACAATTGTTTGTTTGTCTGTTTCACTTTTTCGCGTATTCTTTCGCTGAAATAAACGTCCAGCCTCCAGCTTAATGTGCATGACGCACATTCCAGCGCACATGACGTCATTTCGGTCGGATCGGTTCGCACAAACCCATACAATACGTATCTACCTTTGTCGAGTTGCTCCAACGCCCGAGGCATCGGACTGATGTCCAAACGAGGCAGCAGCCAGATGCCGAACGCGAGATTGAGCAAAACACGCTTCAGACACGAGAAGAGGCCGAGCGGCAGATTGAAGAAGATCATGAAATATTGAAAGTTGTAGAAGAGGCGTCTGAAAAAAGTAAAGACAAATGTGCACGTTTTTATCTGCGGTGGGACACAATTTGTGTTGCTGGAAACGCCATCGCGATGACACGACCTGTTGTCCATGTGCAGGCGTCTGGTGCCGTCCGGCAGTTTTTGCAGAAAGAACCTGTTCACAAGGAACTGCTGTGCAGACGTGATCGCGAGCACAATGATGAACGGCACGCTGGAAAAGGAGAACAAAAGTGACAAGCACTGAAATTGAAAAGTGACCCAGAGGCTGACAATCTTGGTCAGTAGCCCTTCCCTCCACGAACAAGATTTGCAAGTTTTCTAAAACTGCCTTCTGACTATCTTGTTAAGTTTTTTTTGTTTTTCAAGTGAAGCAAAATTGGGATGAATGAAATGAAACGACTGACTATTGATGTGACGATTGCAATCGATATGCACAGATTATTCCTCAAAAAGTGAACTTTTTTGTGATCTTCCTGACAAAAACACACCACAAACCCGTATTTCAGAAACATTCGCTTCACGAAATCCCACGTCACGATTTCGTACTTGATTTCAGCCGCAACCACAATATAGAGCGCCGAAATCAACGTCGTCGTCAGCAGTGCTTGAATCATGAACCCCCATGCGGCGTAGGCCATCTGGTAGCCGATGTATCGCGTTGAGAACGACTAAAAAACACTGGGTGCAACGTGCAATCAAGGTGAGTTTCTTCAATACATGAAATTCGCTGTTTGCGGGCTTCACAAAGTAGACGCATACCGGGTGCCCCCGGCGACGAACACCAGGCAGAACTGAGGAAAGCATTTTACAGCAGAACTGTAGTCTTACAACCCAACGCAGAAAGTGGAATCACGCAAAACTCGAGACAACCAAGCCCCGGCAATAAGTAACGTGGCGTACCACAACTCCACAACCACCACGAACCACAACAGCGGCTGGCTGCCAGGTGTGCCCGTAGCGCGGTATGCCCTTGTACTGGCCGGCACGCATTCGTGCGAGGTGCCGTCGATAGCGGCTGAAGGTGAACAACAGCGAGGTGGAGTTGCCGAGGAACGCAAGCGACACACCGACGATGATCAGCGCTTTCAGCGATCTGCTCTGGAACACATACTGCGCTTGCGATTCGTCAGCCATTTTTATTAATCATTACTGAAACAATTGACCAGATTTCTCCGGGTCAGATGTCCCAAAGCCTGACCCGACGTCTGTGTCGCGTATCAAGATCCTACCCCAAACCTGTCCTATAACCTGTCCTGTCCAACCACTTCACAAATGTCCGTGTGCTGTGTGCTACCACAACTGCTTCGGAAGGAAAAGACGGCGACAGATGGCTTGTAGAGAGCGCCAGATTGTTTGAAAAACGGATTGAGCGAAGCCCCGCGCCATACCCAAAACGTGAAGTCGCTTTCCGATGGAAAATGCAGATATCGATCGAGCAAATCGACGAGCACGGCGACGCCGTCCAACAGTGACGGAATACCCTTCACTGCGGTCTCAACAAAGTTGTAGGCAATGTGTTTCAGTTTTTATCAATTGCCGTTTTCAATGGCCCATTCACATCGCCCGAATAACATTCTGCGTACCATGTATGTCAGAATGACACTGATCGTGACTGCGAGCACCACGGTCGCTGACAAGCGAAAGCCTGCGAAAACATTCTAAGAACTTTAAAAAATGTTTGAAATTCTGCCGCTTCCAAATTGTTTTTTTGTTACCCTTTATCGGACGCAAACGCGGGAGAATCGTGCCGTTGTTCTGATCAAATCTAGTGGAAATGTAAAACACATTTAGCACCGTCTGAAAACACCGATTATATTCAGCTACAATATGGCCGAATAAATAAGGCAGTCCATCAAGGCGGGATCAGTCGCAGACTAGGAGCTGTCCTTTTTAAAACTGCCAATTTAATTCCTATTCATATGTGCAAGGGAGAAAAATGAACAGAATAGCACGAAGAATCCATTAGTCTAAAAAACGCGTCAAATTTGGCACACAATCTGGTTTCTGAACGTTTTTTTTTGTTTCATTCAAATTTCGCGCGCTCCTTGCACCCTGAAAAAAGTTGCCATGTTTACTCGGCCATTCCGTATATCTCACACATAGTCTGACTCGCTTCACTCACTTTTCAGCGGCGGTGTCTTGCACCTGTGCCATCCAACCGCACAGTATTGCACCATTTTTCCATTTGTCAACCGGTGGTGAACGCCTGCTTTTGCTCATTTGATCCTGATTTTGATTTTGATCCCCTGTTCGTACCTCAAACCGATCGTTCAGTAATTCGCGCACATGTTGCAGCGCGTGGTCGATGTGGTGAACGAACTCGAATTGCTGCGTTTGAAAACGGAAAAAATAAATCTGATGTTCAACTTATTTTTTTCAGTGTAAAACTGAGCGGATTGCCGCCCGTAAGAATCACAGCACAGCAGCACAAACAAACACCATTTGAGCGGGCTTTGTTATCGAGTTCCCGGCGGCATGAACCGCACGAATCGGCATACTGATTGACAGATACAACATTGACAGCCACAGCGGGAGGTCGTAGGCAGCCTGTTTGACAATTGACACCTGAAGTCAAGACAATTTATTTGTAGTGTGACGTTAAGTTACAGTATGTCTGTTTAAACCGGTCACATTTTTGAGAACTCGAAGCTCGCGACAGATGAAAGAACATATTTATCTACAAAGGAGGTGTTTGATTTTAACCAAAACCGATACATTCGTTTTTCTTACTGAGATTCTGTATTCTGCGAGAAATGAGACAGGTTTAGATAAACCTACAATACCAAAAATGCCAATCTCGCGCACACCCAGTCTCTGCATGGCAGATCCTCCAGAATCAACACGATCGATATCAACCAAGTGTAGGCGCTGCCCACGGCGTAGCCAATGAAATGCCGACTACTGATTGCGGCGACCAGCGGAAAAATGATGAAGCCGATCAAGATTGAGCTGGCAAGAACCATGAGCGCTGGAAAAACGTCGACATTTTCTAGAGATGAAATTTATGATGATGTTAAAGGCAGTCAGACGTATCATGAAAAACGTTGTGACAGGTTGCTTTGCTGGAACACTGGTGGTCACATTGAAGATAACATGACAAACAACCAGCATGTGATTACTGATTACCACTGATGTGCGTGCTGGTTCTTAGGTTTGATAAAAACAAAGTTCTTTGACACAGAACAACTGATAATCGCCAAATGCCTGTCACGTTTCACCGCCGGGATGTTGTCAGTCCACGTGAACGGGGGATTGTCGTCGAAAATGACGCTCATGATCAACGAACACGCAACGCCAAACGCGGCCACCAGACCGGCGCGGTCGAGTTGCTCGTCCAGGAAATAGATTGGACTGCGTATTCAGGGAAATTTTTCTAAATTCGCTTCTATTTTACAGGACTTTTTGACTTTAAACACTCCAAAACGCAAATGCGTTTCTCGTAAATTGCGGTTTGCCAAAATCAAACACCAACACGGCCACTGCCGGACGGCCGCCGAGCATCGAGTGCCATAACGAACGGCGACGTTGCGCGAAACAGAAGATCGTGGCCGACAAAACCTGCAAACTTGGAATTGAACGGCGAATTTTCGACATTTTTTAAAATCTAAAACTACTAGATTGAAAGATCTCTCCAACTGGCATCTTCACGTACGCCCGGAATCAGAATGTAGTACGACACTGATTTCGTGTATTGCTGCTGTTGCGCGGACGTGACGTGCAGCAGAATCTTGCAGGAAACACTGGAAATTACTTTTTTTAACTTTTCTAAATTTACGAAAACTCATTTGGCCCCGAAATTTCTTGATCATACGTTTTGAATAACCGAAAACAAGTAGTATGCAGTAAGTACCTGGTGTTTTCAGACATATCTTGTGGGTATGTTTTTTTAAATTTCGCCAGCAAACGTTATCATCATTGCTAAAAAAGGCTGAATAAACCTTGATGAATGTTAATCTTTCTGTTTTGCTTTGGAAACGTTATCAGTGTCATCAGCCATTTGAACGAGAGAAAATTTTGCAAAATGACTTTTTGTATAAATCATAAACGCCAAAGTAAACACATGTTTATGGTGTTGAGTTTTGCAGGATGAAAAATTGTTGAATGCATTTAGCATTCACAGCCAGCACTAAAATTTATTTAATGGAGTCTGGCATACTGTTTTGGCACAAGGAATGTTCGCCCCAAACAACTTATAAAAGACCAGTTTAGCAAGTTTATTCTCAAACGACGACAAACTTGCGGCGACAAACTGTCCATGAAGATCAAAATGTGTGTTAGTTTGTGAATGACACTAAAAGTTAAAAAAAAAACTGTCTGGAAAAGTCGACGACTTCAGACAAGAGTATTTCCGCGTTAATAAAGTATGTCGCAACTCGTGTCCCATGTCCTGTCCCGCCGCGTATTGCTAAAAATTGTTAAAATCGACTGGAAAATGTTGCCAGAACAATACCGGTTCGTTACTGGCATTCTAAGCAATTTTTGCCCGGGATCGGACAGGACACGGGACAGGACACGGGTCACGATTTGGGACAATTTTTAACGTGTCATCACCATGAGAACAACAACGATTGAGATCACTGAATAAAAACGCCACATATCATCATTGCGCGACCACAAACAAATCAGCGAGTGAGTTTGCGACCGATGTGAACCGCGCGTCCTGCGGCGTCATCCAGTGCAGTTTACAATTGTCGCTCGTTTGTTCGTTCATCCACGTAAACGCGTAACAGAGCAGCCGTTTACTGCACCACATGGCACACTGTAGGCGATGCTGCGCGCTTAGGGTTGCAAGCACGGACTCTCCGGTGCCTTCAGTGCGTGCGACCTGCTCGTAGTTGATGCCGTTGATGCCTGTGTCCAGTGGAAAGAGTCAGCGAAAAATTGTTTGCTATTGAAGTGGAAGTTCATCTGTTATGAGATCACTGCTTTGAGTAAATACGTTTCATCATAGCAACAAGTTTTACGCTGAGAAAGAAACAAAGTGTTCAGGACGCCCTGAGAAACGAGTAATAAATTGTTGACGTGAAATAATGAACGTGCTTCGTGGAACAACCAACAGCACATGGTCACACCGGAGAACGACGAGGATGTTGTTCACGCACTCACGATATTGACAGACGAAGCCGACATTGAACGTCGTCAGCCAATTGTTGCCCATCGTGTTGGTGCCAATTTTGACGTACATGCAGAGATTCGTGCCAGCCGATGCGGAGTACGAAGGGTGCCAGTTAGCCTGCATCCAGCTGGCGTCTGGCGACACAGTCGGCTCGCCGGGCACCGTCCACTGCCAGCCATCGTAGTTCGTGTTGTTCGGTCGAATCAAACTGATCCGTGCCCAGCCACTGCCGGAGCACGGTGTGCTTGTCTGAAATGGCACGCGTTTAAAAGTGCCATTGCACGTACCATGGCACATACCCCTCTTTATGCTGCACTTCCTGCCATACCAGCGTTCGTGACGAAATCCGGGTCATGCCATTTTTGCGCAAAAAGGACAATGATTGAAAACCCGCTTGGCCTTTTTTTAAACATGATCATTTTTGGCTTGAAAATAGTTTGGCACCCTCGTGGCCTGGTGGTAGTGCGTTAAACTACAGTCTGTGCGCTCGGGGGATCGAGCCCCGCCGAGGGGTGTATAGGCACTTAATGACAGAGAAAACTCGATGGGCGCCCTACTCAATGGCGTTCTGTACGCTTCTCTGGGTTAGCCCTGGCTAAAAACATCGCCTAAAAATCACAACAACAACAACAACAACAACAAAATTTTGTCATAAAGAACTGTGAGGTAAAACTTTGGCATCAATACTGGCATGTGCAATGGTTTGTGCCTGGGCGACCGTTCAACCTCAAGGCTCATAACATAAAGTCATTCAACCGCCATACCAGCATGTTGCAAACAGCGATATATGCGGTCTGATCAGCAGGCACGGCAATTTCGGCACGCGGATGCACAGCTTTGCATCTGGCCTGAAAGGATTTTAGTTGTTATCGTTGCACGGTGTGTTGCACGTTGCACCAATGCGGGGAGTGATGGAGTGGAGTGATCTTTCACGGTCATCCCCAAGACGAGGGCCCCTCGGACGCTGGTGCATCACACACAACGTAAGAATTTCATAAGAGTGCCTGCCAAAGCTACGATTTCCGTTTTTTTGTAGTGGGACATTTTTAAACATAGAATTTTACGATCTACATGGTACTGTAGTGTCACTCACCCGTGCCACGTCCGGATCGTTCTCCGTGTTACAGTTATCGTCGTGACCCTGCCAGAAACAGAAGCCTCGATGCTCAACATGCGCTTGACTAAGTGACGCACACAGCGAGTCAGCAGTAGTTGACCAATGAATTAGTTCAGCCATTACTGTAATTTTTCATTGCTCAAAAGAGACAACAGTTACAAATGCGCGGGAATATTCCGAACATTCTATGAGTACGGAATGGCCGAGTAAACATGGCAGCTTTTTTCAGGGTGCAAGGAGCGCGCGAAATTTGAAAGAAAGAAAAAAGACGTTCAGTAACCAAATTGTGTGAAAAATTTGCCGCGTTTTTTAAACCAATGGATTCTTCCTGCTGTGCGGTTCATTCTTTCTTCCTTGCACACATGATTAGGAGTTATGTTGGCATTTTTGAAAAAGACAACTCCTAGTCTTCGACTGATCCCGCCTTGATGGACTGCCTCATTTATTCGGCCATACTGTACGAAACAAAGCAACATTGTAACGTTCACTTACCGAGTAAAAAAGCATTGATTTCGCTAAAATGGTGTTTGAACATTTTCAATGTTGACGATTTTTAAGTCTGACACCTGTGCACTAAAAAACGAAACAGACAAACAAATGTTTCTTTAATCTCTTTCATCAGTAGCTTTTTTCTTTCCACTCTTTCAATGCTTGTGTGTCTTAGAGGTTCGAATTTTTTAATCTTTTTTTTAAATTCTTCAAAAAAATCTGGTTTTTCTTAATTAACTTTTTAATTAATTAAAATCAAAATGGCTATCAAAATGGTTCTTCTGAAAATGCGTTTAAGCTACTTTCCACAGAAAGTAGCTTTATAATTTTTTGCCTAGGATATCGTGTGGACTTGATATGTGACAATTTCTACTTTCAGGCCAAAGATCGACGGGCAAAGTTCGTATACTGGCATACCGGTATAAGATTCTGCAATTGGTTTCATGAGCTCGTTAATGGACAAGTTCGCAAAAACCGAAAAAATACGTTTCTGAAATTAAAAAAACTGCTTGGCAACTCGTAGCTGTGGCCAAATTGCCGTTTCGAAGTAGCGCAGCGTTGTTAATCAACAACAATGTCAATCAGCACGCTTTCTCTCTGAAGCATTCAAGAAACTACTGTGGAACGAACACAGAACAATCATTTGGAACGAGAAACACGAACTGGTTTTGGATCCACATGCTGCAAAAGGTAGGTCCAAATCGATGTTGAAGGGTAATTTTCATAAAAAGGTTTTACCTATTTTAAAGACTAAAATGGTTTATTTAGTTCTGAAAGTGCAAAACTGAATGCCCTATTTTAATTGACCATCAGATTTTCCTCCGGCATTTTGAAATTTTTCTAAGTCAACTAAAAATAAAATAAAATAATCATTTGAAAAAATTGGTATTTTCACTTTTTTCTAATCCTAGCTTTGGGGGTAAAAGTGCATAGTGGCCAACGTGCATAGTGGCCATGAAAAATGCCTAGCTATAGTGTCCAAAACATATGCCAAAGTGGCCACGACATATAGCAGAGTGGCCAATGCCTATGGACAAGTGTCCAATAGCTATAACATAGTGGCCAATAGACATGCATAGTGGCCAACACAGGGTTTTAAATAATGCTGTTACAGGGTGATCCAGAAGTTATGATTTTTGAGCTTTGTTGTTATTTCTGGCACATACAAGTGACAAACTGTTGCTTGAATGTGTTGCAAATCATTTCATGTTTGTTTAATGAGTTTGTTCAGTTTTGTGATCAACAACAAAGGCAAATTTTGCAAAATACCGGTTCTACGTTGGCGAGTTTTGTATTATGTGATTCATACAATTGTAATTTTTGAATCAAGGGGAGATCGATAATCGATGCAAGTTGCTGACAAGACGCGGTCAAACCAATGTGACGTTTGACAGCAGCACTTACACAAGCAATGAAACGCGGTTACACATTGTAAATTTAATAATAGAGATGGTGAACTAAAGCACACAAATAGATGCCGAAAACAAATGACATGTGTTGTTTATACCCGTTTGTCCCCGTTGGAAGGCCGCATGCTGATCGCTGGGCTTGTTTCGACCATGACAGATTTGGAACCAGGTATCACTCGTCTTATTTTGTGTGTCAGCTTCCGGGTTTTCTTGCAATTGTTGTTTGAGATGAATTTTCGTGTTCAGTAATTTTCTGTCAAAAACTTATTTAGTTACAAAACTCATAAATACAAACAAAATTACAAACTTTTTTAACGCAGATATGTGGCACTTTTATTTTCATAAGTGCGACAACTTGTTTTAGATTTGAAAAATGGCCGGGTTGCATTGGATTGGGGGGTCAGTCAATATGGCAGCCACACAATATGGCTCGATAGACACGTTTGCGGTACCCTGGAGTGACGTTCGAGTTTTCGATAAAAAAGTATGTGGCTATGGGATGGTTTTTCAAATGTTTACATGTATTGCGCGCGCGTGTGGGTTGTATGTTTCTGACCGCGTCAGCTTTTGTTTACTGTCTGATCTGTGGTAAACCGCCATGGCATCGCAGTCGTCTGTTGTGCCGCATCACTGATCATTTGGTGTGGTGATCACCGAGCATCATCGCCAATGGCATCGGCGGTCGCTCTCGAAACGACCCGTTGGGGGGGGGGGTTTACTTACAAACAAATTCTAGGGGTGGGGGTTTATTGAAAAATGGCAAAAATACCTTGCATGGCAGGCAAGAAAGTCGCACTTCTACTCTACATAGAAATTTCCTTTTATAACAGCCTTTTGTAATGAAATTACCATTAACTCATCCATTTGGGGCCTTTGGTAGCACAATTTCATCATTTTCACTGCAACCAGCCATTGAATTCGCTAGGTATGTGTTTCAAACAGGTTTCCAATAATCCCCCATGGGGGATTATTTGTGGGGGGGGATTATTCGGAAACTTGTCGTGGGGGTGGGGGTTTATTGGTGGGGGGGGGGTTTAATGGGGGTAATACGGTATGTATCCAAAAGTGATGAGTTAACCAGAATAAAAGGGTTGACCAACATAATGCATTTGTTTGTATAAATGCAGCTGTAAAAGTCAAACATCACCTGGTTTGACCGCGTCTTGTCAACAACTTGTATCGATTATCGCTCTCCCCTATTGAATCAAAAATCATAATTGTGCGAATCACATAATACAAAACTCGCCAATATAGAACCGTTGAATTGCACAATTTGCATTTGTTGTTGATCCCAAAGCTGCTCAACAAACATGAAATGATTTGCAACACATTCAAGCAATAGTTTGTCACTTGAATGTGCCAGAAATAACAACAAAGTTCAAAAATCATAACTTCTGGATCACCCTGTAACAGCATTATTTAAAACCCTGTATTGGCCACTATGCATGTTTATTGGCCACTATGTTATAGCTATTGGACACTTGTCCATAGGCATTGGCCACTCTGCTATATGTCGTGGCCACTTTGGGATATGTTTTGGACACTATAACTAGGCATTTTTCATGGCCACTATGCACGTTGGCCACTATGCACTTTTACCGCCACTATGCACGTTGGCCACTATGCACCTAATTCGCTTTGGGTGTCGACGTTTTCTAATTTGAAGTTGGCAGTTACAGCTGGATGCTGTAATAAACGAACATCGAAATGCTTGTGTACCCGTGGCACACGAATTGTAATTTACCATGTATCCCAACGTTGCTTCATGGTGGCATCATTCGTATCGTGCATTGTGACTGGTCGGTTAGCAACGCGTTTTCAGGCACACTCACATTGACTTTTGTTTGTCAAATGTATGATGATTGATGACCATACGGAAACTTTCAGCAAAAGTCTGTCTGACACCGTCGCTCTGGTACAGTATGGCCGAATAAATAAGGCAGTCCCTCAAGTCGGGATCAGTTGTCTTTTTCAGAAATGCCAAGATCATTCCCAATAATGTGTGCAAGTGCGAAAGAATGAACAGAATATAGCACGAAAGAATCAATTCGCTTAAAAAAAACACTTCAAATTTGGCGCACATCGGGTTTCTGAACGTTTATTTTCGTTCATTCCAATTTCGCGCGCTCCTTGCATCCTGAAAAAAAGCTGCCATGTTTAATCGGCCATTCCGTAAATGCATGGTGCACCCAAAATGCGTTTGTTTGCCAGAAAAATAGCAAATTCTCGTTCGGACTGTCAACAATTTTCGAGATTTCTAAAAACATGAAAAAAAGGATTTGGCAGCCACACCCACAACAGATTGAATCATCAGTAGGTAATGTTCATCAATCCACAGTTCCGTAGTGTGAGCATCAGCACGTCAACCGCACATGTACGGGAGGCCGTTTAGTGGCCGATATTGGCCGTCTTATTTTTGTTGCGTGTATCGTCCAGTTATCAAGTGGATTCAGAAAAAGGGCTAAATAAAAAAAAAATCTTCGGAAAAATTTAAAAAAAAATTTTGCTCGCATTGAACCTCCACGTGTGTTCTGTTTTTCGTGTGCTTCTTCTGTTTCAAGGCAAAAAAGTTTACAAGTCTCGGAGCCTAAATGTGGTAGGCAAAAATGACGCTGTGTAAGTTTTTCGTAAATGTGAAACACAGATAGAGATGCTTGTATCGATCGTACTTTTCAATGCTATAAACCGGATTTATCGAGTATTGCTGAAGTTGCTATATTGTGTTTGATATATATAATCGAGCTAGTATTTTTCGTATTGTGCTTTTTGATTGACGGTTTTAGGTTGGTTAGCAACGCGTTTTAATCAATGGTACATGGATTGATGCTCAACCAATCGTTTTTAGCGCAGGTCACCGGGGTAAACAAGACACCGGCGACAACACAGCAATATGAGTACACCCACGAAATTTTGCTAGTTTTAATTGGGATTGGGAGCTCACGGAAACGAAACATTCTTCACCGTTTCACCGGGCTCGCAAAAACGCCAGTTTTTTTACAGTGATCGGTTTTTATGCTCAATGATGACGTTCAGAGCGTGTGACAAAGTCTTGTCAAAGAACAACGCACGGTATTACTGCTGCTGTGTGTATACTTTGAAAACTGAATTAGTAAAATGGGTTACTATTTATCTTTTCTTTGTGAAACGCGACTCAATGCGATTGTGTTGGACGTGAAAGAAAACTAGTTTCAATCTTTACGTGGTAATTCAGAATAGCCTAAGTGACCCGGCCTTATTTAGGGACCCCTTCGCTAATTTTGAATTCCCGCGCCGTGCACGAGATACGAGACTGCTTACCCATCTACATCTACACTGCGCATTGAGACGCGGGACCAAAATAAAAGATATTAGTCTGAAAACTTTAAAATGTAACACTTTCGTCAGTATTGATCAGGCTCGTACATGTATGTGCACGTAAACACGAGGATAATGAAACGAAATAGCAGTCAAAAATAAAACACAAAAACGCCGCTGAAAATTAAAGTTCCAAAGAAAAAAGAAAACAGAACAAGTGATGCGAAGTTTTTTTAATGCTGTAATAATTTCACACGTTTTCGACATCATAAAATTGTTGCAACTAAATTGTTTTTGAAAAAAATGGTTGGGCAAAAATTACGTAATCGCAGAATCTCGATGTTTGAAATGAAATTCTGCTTTTTTTAACTCAGCGCGTGTTGTGACGTATTTGAGTTTTTTAAACATTTTTGCCGTCTGATGTTTTTTTTATTTCAAGTCAGTGATGGTGACGTCGACGTGTTTGCAATGCAAGTTTATTAAACAAGTTTCAAAAGAAGGTTCTCAAACAGTTAAAAAACCGTGTTCCAGCAATCCATCATGATAACGTCACCACCACGCACCTCAGTTCTTTTGAACTTGGAAAATTTTGAAAACACTGCTGTGTCTCATGAAAACGTGTGTCTTGTTGCAAAATACAGTATTATAAAAACAAAACTGTGAAATGACCCATTGGATTCACGTTTCGATTGACACTAAACCGGTTTTCGTGCGTTTGCTATCGTCCAAAAAAAGCAACTTTAGCACACCAAAAAACGCTTAGAAAATAAACAACGATTCGGAATAAAAGGATGTTCATCTGCTTCGTTTTTCATACAACTGTCCGTTTTGTGATATTTTCTCATTTCGCTCGGCCTGAAGAAAATTGTTCTCGATTCCTGCAAAATAGAAAAAACTCAGCGGCCCCTAACACAAGCCACCATGATGCGTCTGCTGCTGTGTCTGCTGTTTCTTGGCATCGCCACTGCACGGCTGGCGCGCAAGCCGAATCAATTCGACGAATCCGGCAATCTGTGTGAGTCATTTAAAAAAATTGATGAGGAATTGCTTAACAACTGAAAAACTTTTTGTTTTGCTGGCCTTCCTGGCATAAGGTTGATGGAAAGCGACTAAAATCAACACAGGATACAGTGTATATGAATATTTGAACCTGTCAGACCGACACAACGTCATGTGTACTCAGAAACTTGTGCTTGTGCATGCACAGCGAACTAAACTTTTAGTTTCGCGGATCACTTTCACACAAAAAATTATATGACGGTGACGATGAACTAAACTAAGCAATCGACGGATCGGCACTTTCGAATAAGTCAGCCTTATTGGCCCCCTCTCGTGGTGAAGGCAATGGAACACGGGACGAACCACCCCGTTCAAAATAAACGCAACTTTAAAAATAAAATAAATGCAGCGGAACTTCTGTGGCCACGGCAGAAACACAAATAACTGCGAAATCGACAAACTTTTGAGTTGTTAAAATTCATTTAAAATTAGTTGACGTCTGCCCAGTGTATTTATTTTGTCGATCTTTAACTCCATAAACTGCTGAAACCCTTCTTTTGTTTTTTTTTTCGCTTTTCTGCGTGTTTTAGAGAAAAAACATTTTTTTTCTAGACTGTGACGTGATCGAAAATGATTGTCTGAAGTTGGTTAAAGAGGCAAAAACGTGGTCGGCCGCGAAACGAGCGTGCGAGGCAGTTGGCATGCAACTTACCACTTATGTTACCAAGCCATCAATGTTGGACCAGCTGAAACAATGGCTGGAGACAAAATATGAACCAACGGTAAAATATTCTGTGGATGAAAATTTTAACTTTTGAAGATTTATTTAATAGGGGCATTCATGAATCAGCTTTTCGCGACGCGTAAGCATGTTAAAACATAGCTATGCGTCATTAAATGCTGCTTCACGAATACCGCGTATCTTTGAATCCTTTTGACTTTTCTGCTTCGCCTTGGAAGACGCAGTGCACACTGCGGTGCCCCTTGGCCAGCACTACCGCAGTTTCACAACAAACAATCTGAATTTGTGGGAGGGGCGACAGCGCGAAGGAAACCGAAATTTAAAAAAGAGACAGATCATGTTTTGTTTCAAGAAAACGTGTTTCGTTTGGCTAGAGTGTGAATGCAAAAGATAAACAGTCATGAGTCCAGCGCACAAAAAAAATAAAAACCTCGGACCCGGTCGTCTGCTACAGCTATCATCGTAAACGGTGAATTATTTGCTCAATTTCCAGTCGTTGTAACAAAACAGACTTGAAACGCAACTGTTCCGTTGAAACTTCAACGGTTCTTGAAAGGCAATTTTGTGACACTCTTATTTCAAATGTCAGTGCCACAGATACCGGATCGGAGCTTCCGTAAACGTTTTTACGTTTTTTCACTCAAACCTGTTTTTGTAAAAATAAAACTAACATCAAACAACCATTTTGTTGTGTTCACATGTATCCCCTTCCTTGTGTTGTGCGTTGTTTGATAAAACTGTTTTTGACAAATCCACATCCCACATTCGAAATAATTGGAACATTTTCGAGTGTAAGCAAAATGAGGAATGATGATCCACTTTATATCTTGGTTTGTATTTTAGTATTTCAATCGTGCATTCGGACGGAGGTATTGGGGTAATTCGTGGTGGGTGGGCGTGCGACAGGAGGATGGGGCTGGCGAGCCTGGCGACGGCTGGCATCTGACTGATGCTGACAAGTCGCCTTTACCGGTCAGCTCAGGTGTGTCGTCATATTTTGGCATTGAGAAGCTCTTAATCATATGTATATTGGTCCATTCGTCCATTGGAAATTCGGTTCCTCATCTTTCAAGGAAGAATAAATGCCCAAAAACTGTAAGCAGGTGATCGAGCCGGGTTTAGATTTGAGCACTGATAAGAGTCAACAAAACACCGTGACATGCACTGCCACAAAGAAAACCTTGTGACTAGTAAGTTCGTGTAGTAGCAACGTTGGCAACATTTTGAGTGACGCATTTAATAAAGTAACGGTTTCTCAGTGCATGAAGTTATAGAAGTGTCAACAAAAAAAACCAAAAACAAAAAAAACGCAGGTGTTTGGTGGCACGCCGGCGGCCCGGACAATTGGCCCGGTGGAGTTGTTGGCTCGGAAAACTGCGGCCGAGCGCACCTGGCCTGGCGTGGTTTCTGGCACGACAAGCTGCGCGTCGATGATGGCTCCTGTCTGTATAGAGATCATTTCATCTGCGAGAAATTGAATTGTTGCGAAATGTAATGCTTGTTTAAAAAAAAAACATGACAGTCTGCAGTTGATAGGCCGCATCAAGCTGTAAACCAATCAGTGGTTCCAATTCAAAGGCAGCCAATCACCTGTTCTCCGATGACTTACCAGACTTTGACTGTCTCTCTACATCGGGAGACCTGAGTTTTCAGAAAAGTATTTTTTGCTTTGACTTTTTAATTTTATGGGTTCTTATTTTTTGTGATTTTTTTGGATTCATTCAAATTCATTCTGCATGCATTCGATTCAGAGAACTGCATATACAAGCTTAGCGCATGTAATTACATTTAGTTGAGGTTTAAGAATAAAAAAATTCTAGAAATTGTTGTTCTGTAATTTTTCATGCTAAACTAACGAAACTAAAGAACACATGGGTATTATTAGGAGTTGTGTAAGGGTTGTTAAAATATCGTCATTTTTTGTTGTTGTTTTTTGGAAAACCAAAGTTGTGCCAAATCAATCAAGGCGCGTTTAGCAATTAGTTTTTCTTGCGTACGCACGGAGACAGAACTTAAAAAATGGCTACGCGAATTAGAATTTCGTACGCATGACTGTCGTTCGCACGTAACGACTGTTTTGCGCGCATGATTTAGAACGTTGTCCGTGCGCACGCAAGAAAACTTGTGCCCACACGAATTAGAATTTCGTGCGTGTGACTTAAGTCTGTCCGACACGACTGTTTTGCGCACGGGATTTAGAACGACTGTTTGTCCGTGCGCAAAAAGACAAATGCGCACGCGAATTAGAATTTCGTGCGCACGACTGTCCGACGACGTTTTGGTGCTGGCAGCAAAAAGTCGTTCGACGGATGTGCGCACGAAATTCTAATTCACGTCGACATTCTTTTTCCACGCGAATTAGTTCTCCGTATGTACGTCCACTTCAGTCGTTCTAAATGCGGTGCGCAGTTTTCAGTTTTGTCGTGTGACTTAAACGAAACGACTGTTTTGCGCCCCGCATTTAGAACGACGTGCGTTCCGTGCGTACGTAAGAAAAACTAATTGCTAAACGCGCCTTCAGAGAGTCCGAAGAACCACATTTGATGTGCAAACGCCTCCCGAATGACTCCCGTATGGCGGAACTTTCCTGATTTTGTTTCGGTGGCCTCATTTAACCCTTTTCCAAACCGATGTCATGCTTTTTTGTGATTCGACCTTTATAATGCCACCAATTATTGTAATTACCGCCAGCGGAACTGAAAATCAGCTTACCGGTTTGAAATGCGATCAGTTACGGTGATGACGACGCCACGACACGACACGAGGACATGAAACAACAACCAAAAAAAGTAGCGCTTGCAGACCGTGCCGCTCGGACGCTCAGAATTCACAGTGAGGCAAAATGTCACCTCACCTTAGCTGCATCGGAAATGTTAAGCCAAGCCAAGCTTTGCGACGCTCAAAAACTTTATTCCAAAAGTTGTTCAAAATCAATCGGTAAAACGGTCCAAAATCGACTGCTGACGGTTTGCAAGTTTATTAAACAGTTTCAAAAGAAGGTTCCCAAGCAGTTTTTAAAGAAAAAAACCGTGTTCAAGCAATCCATCATGATAACATCACCGCCACGCAATCTTAGTTTTTCTGAACTAGAAAATTTTGGAAACACTGCTGCGTCTCATGACAACGTGTGTCTTGTTGCAAAATACAGTATTATAAAAAAGAAAACTGTAAATGACCCATTGGATTCACGTTTTGATTGACACTAAACCGGTTTTCGTGCGTTTGCCATCGTGCAGAAAAAGCATCTGAGGAACCAAAAACAACGCCTAGAAAATAGACAACAATTTGGAATAAAAGGGCGTTCACCTATAAAATTTGAAATAAATAGAAAACCTGCTTCGTTTTTCATACAACTGTCCGTTTTGTGATGTTTTCTCATTTCGCAAGGACTGAAGAAAGTTCTTCTCGATTCCTGCAAAATAGAAAAAAACTCAGCGGCCCCTAACACAAGCCACCATGATGCGTCTGCTGCTGTGTCTGCTGTTTGTTGGCATCGCCACTGCACGGCTGGCGCGCAAGTCGAATCAATTCCTCAGATCCGGCAATCTGTGTGAGTCATTTAAAAAAATTGATGAGGAATTGCTCAACAAATGAAAAACTTTTCGTTTCGTTGGCCTTCCGGGCATAAGGTGTATCGAAAGCGACCAAAATCAACACAGGATATATGAATATTTGAACCTGTCAAATCGACACAACGTCATGTGTGCTCTGAAACATGTGCTTGTGCATGCACAGCAAACTAAACTTCTAGTTTCGCGGATCACTTTCACACAAAAAAATTGTATGGGGTGACGATGAACTAAAATAAGCAATCGACGGATCGGCACTTTCGAATAAGTCAGCCTTATTGGCCCCCTCTCGTGGTGAAGGCAATGGAACACGGGACGAACCGCCCCGTTCAAAATAAACGCAACTTCAAAATAAAATAAATGCAGCGGAACTTCTGTGGCCATCGCAGAAACACAAATAACTGCTAAATCGTTCATTTAAAATTAGTGGACGTCTGCCCAGTGTATTTATTTGGTCGATCTTCAACTCCATGAACTACTGAAGCCCTTCTTTTCGTTCTTTTTCGCTTATCTGCGTGTTTTAGAGAAAAAAACATTTTTTCTAGACTGTAACGTGATCGAATATAATTGTCTGAAGTTGGTTAAAGAGGCAAAAACGTGGTCGGCCGCGAAACAAGCGTGCGAGGCAGTTGGCATGCAACTTACCACTTATGTGACCAAGCCATCAATGTTGGACCAACTGAAACAATGGCTGGAGACAAAATATGAACTAACGGTTAAAACATCTGTTGATGAAAATTTAAACATTTTTTAAAGATTTTTACAGGGGCATTCATGAAGCAGTATTTCGCGACGCGTAAGCATGTTAAAACATAGCTATGCGTCATTATATGCTGCTTCACGAATACCGCGTATCTTTGAATCCTTTTGACTTTTCTGCTTCGCCTTGGAAGACGCAGCACACACTGCGATGCCCCTTGGCCTGCACTACCGCGGTTTCACAACAAACAAGCTGAATTTGGGGGAGGGGCGACAGCGCGAAGGAAACCGAAATTTAAAAAAGAGACAGACCATGTTTTGTTTCAAGAAAACGTGTTTCGTTTGGCTAGAATGTGAATGCAAACGATAAACAGTCATGAGTCCAGCGCACAAAAAACAAAAACCTCGGACCCGGTCCGTAAAAGTAAAACATCAAAGCAAGCATTTTGTTGTGTTCACATGTATCGCATTCCTTGTGTTGTGCGTTGTTTGATAAAACTGTTTTTAAAAAATCAACATCGCACATTCGAAATAATGGGAACATTTGTCGAGTGTAAGCAGAATGAGGAATGACGATCTTTGAATAATTATTTTTCTCCACCTTATCTCATTGAATTTTAGTATTTCGATCGTGGAGTCGGACGGAGGTATTGGGGTAATTCGTGGTGGGTGGGCGTGCGACAGGAGGATGGGGCTGGCGAGCCTGGCGACGGCTGGCATCTGACTGATGCTGACAAGTCGCCTTTACCGGTCAGCTCAGGTGTGTCGTCATATTTTGGCATTGAGAAGCTCTTAATCATATGTATATTGGTCCATTCGTCCATTGGAAATTCGGTTCCTTATCTTTAAAGGAAGAATAAACGTGCAAAAAGTGTAAGCAGGTGATCGAACCGGGTTTAGATTTGAGCACTGATGAGAGTCAACAAAACACCGTGACATGTACGGCCACTAAGACAACCTTTTGCGACTAGTAAGTTCGTGTGGTAGTAGCGTTGGCAACAGTTTAGTGGCGCGTTTGGTAAAGTAGCGGTTTCTCAGTGCATGAAGTTATAAAAGTTTTAACAAAAAAACGCAGGTGTTTGGTGGCACGCCGGCGGCCCGGACAATTGGGGTGGAGATGTTGGCTCGGAAAACTGCGGCCGAGCGCACCTGGCCTGGCGTGGTTTCTCGAACGACAAGCTGCGCATCGATGATGGCTCCTGTCTGTATAGCGATCATTTCATCTGCGAGCAATTGAATTGTTGCAAAATGTGATGCTTGTTTTTTTATAAAAAATGAAAACGACAGTTTGCAGTTGATTGGCCGCATCAAAATGACTAAAAACTAAACCAATTAGTGGCACCAATTCAAGGCAGCCAATCAGCTGTTTTCCGATGACTTATGGGACTTATGACTGTCTCTCCACATCGGGACACCTGAGTTTTCAGAAAATTACTTAGATTCTTGGATTTTATGGGTTCTTATTTTTTGCGATTTTTATTTTTGGATTCATTTAAATTCATTTTGCATGCATTCGATTCAGAGAACTGCATACACAGCGCATGTGCATTTCATTTACAGTATGGCCGAATAAATGAAGCAGTCCATCCAAGGCGGGATCAGTCGCAGACTAGGAGTTGTCTTTTTCAAAAATGCCAAACATAATTCTCAATCTTGTGTGCAAGGGTGAAAGAATGAACAGAATAGAGCGGATATTCCATTAGTTTAAAAAAAACGCGTCAAATTTGGTACACAATTTGTTTCTGAACGTCTGTTTTCTTTTGTTCAAAATTCCCGCGCTCCTTGCACCCTGAAAAAAGCTGCCATGTTTAATCGGCCATACCGTAGTTTGGATTTGAGAATGTGTTGAGAAAATATTCTTAAAATTGTTGCAGTTGTTTGAAAAACCAAAGTTGTGCCAAATCAATCAGGGAGTCAGAAGATTGTGCAAAAGCCTCCCGAATGGCTCCCGTATGGCGGAACTTTCCTGATTTTGTTTTGGTGGCCTCATTTAACCTTTTTCCAAACCGATATCATGTTTTTTTGTGATTCGACCTTTAAAATGCCACCAATTATTGTAATTACCCAGCGGAGCTGATAATCAGCTTACCGGTTTGAAATGCGATCAGTTACGGTGGTGACGACGCCACGACACACGACACGAAGACATGAAACAACAACCAAACAAAGTAGCGCTTGTAGACCGTGCAGCTCGGACGCTCAGAATTCACAATGTGAGGCAAATGTTGGCTGGCTTGGCTTGGCTGGCTCGGAAATGTTAAGCCAAGCCAAGCTTTGCGACGCTCAAAAACTTCAAAAAGTTGTTCAAACCTAAAATCAATAGGTAAAACGGTCCAAAATCGACTGCTGACGGTTTTACAACGTAATGTCAAAAAAAAATTTGTTGAACTTTCCAAAAATTGTTCCATAAATGAGGTTTTCAGAGCATATTCATAAAACATTTTTCCAATTTTTTAATGGAATTTTTGTTTTTTTTATTTAATTAAAAATTCTTTATTAAATTTTGTTTAACGGAAACAGGAGGAAGGAGAGAGAGGACCAGGATTTGATCATTTGTCAATTGTCATTTGATCAAAACAAAAACAAAAAATGCCGATTAAAAAAAAGATATCTTTTTATATTCATAAAAATACGCTCTCTAAAAATGTCATTTTGGCTTTAAACGCGCAAAGCAAGCACAAAAGCATTTAGAAAAAAATCATCAGCACAGCCAAAAAATCAACAAAACAACAATGGCCGACAACGCGGTTGCAAACGCTCCAGCCGCTGATGTGGCAGCCGGTGAAGGTGAAGCAAACCAACAACAACAACAGGCGCCAGTGAACATGTGGGGATTGTTGAAAGGATTGGTGACACGAATGCTGGTGATTTATTTCATTTCAAGCATGATGCGCGGATGGCGGCAAGGACCGACGGGTGAGCTTTTGATTTCAGTTTGAAGTTTTGGCACTGACCTGACACTGACTGTCATTTAGTTTTTTTTATTGTGAAACACAATTCAGTCAGAATGCGAAAACTGTTTCGAAAACGACTGGCAGAAAAAGTCTGAAAAACTCGTCAGACGTCAGTTCTGACTAGACGTAGCTCACACATGGATAAGCACTAATTTGTGGAATTCTCTCGAACAAAAAAGTAAAACTCCTCACTTTTCAAACACTGCTCACGTATATAAAACTGCCCACAGACATATGCAAACGCCAAAAAGTGCTTAAAAACCGCCCACCACCATTCCAGGACCAAACCAGAACGAAACGGGCGGCGGCGCTGCGCCCGCTCGTCCCGCGTTCCCCCCAGCGCGCAACATCTACCAGAAAGGCATGGAGTTCGATCTGTACGTCTATCTGAGCGACACGATGGATCGCTTCGTCGACTTCTCGGACGGCTCTCGGTTGTTCTGGATGCAGCCGGAGTTGGTCTACGGCGACTGGCAGTCGGGCGACGCCGGCGACGGCAGCTACACGGAGACGCGCGCGATACGAACGAGCGCCGCGCTGCGCAGCAACGGCAGCATGTACGCGCACGTGTTCGTCGTCAGGGCCGGCGATTCGCCCGATCCGACCTCGCACTCGTACAACAAACGCTACACCATCTATCGGTCGCGACGACTGAACAAATACAAGCGCAAAACGTTCGTTGTTTTCTCGGTGGTTTTTTAGTGTTGATTTCGATTTTGTGCTGGTGATGGTGTTTTTTGGTGATCTCCTCTGTCTCCTCGACTCGAGCGAACGGTGACTGCTGACTAGGGTAATTAAGCAGTTTGCAGGCGGTGTTCGTCAACCAGTTTGAAAAAGAATTCGAATGAGGAAATCTTTAAGTCTGCGGTAAGTTTTTTACGGAATAGCTGAGTAAACATGGAATGGAATTATACTATACAGGCATTTTTGAAAAACCTGGTGTGCGACTGATCCATCCTTGAGGGAGAATACAAGGGCTGCCTTATTTATTCGGCCATGATGTGGTACAACAACCCTCTTGCTTGATCACCCTTGATTCATGTGACACGTTTGTGCCCTTCGGACGGGACGGGGACACAGACAAATCATTTCATTTTTTCTCCAGATATCGCAAAACGCAGAATCTGTTGACGGGTGCCACGGAGGCGACCGAAGAGGAACAGCGAAAAGCGGAAATCATGAACAGTGAAATATTGTCGCATTGGCATCCGAATCTGACAATCAATATTGTCGAAGATTACACTGCGTGGCAGAAAGGTAGTTTTTTTGTAGTGTTGTCTGCATGCTTCTGTAGTTGCTTGCATTCGTTTCTCGCGCGTACTCTCTACACTCCAGTGTACTCACTCGTTTACAGTACACTCCAGTTCCAGTGGCAAACTTCTGAGTCGGTCCAGGTGGTTGTTACTTATCCTCATAGTTTTCGACATGATGCGCTGAACGATTAGTAATATAAAGGTTTCAATGTCTGTTGTTTGCTACCTGGTTCCACATCAGATCAGTCTGTCAGTGCTGCAGACACCATTACCCCGTGGGGGGCTGATCCTTGATTTTCAACAGAAAGTGCCCCGGACAAAAACGAAAAAAAAACACGAATCACCGCAGGTTCGCTGCCGCCTCCGCTCGACGAATACGTGGAGTTTGACGTCAGTGCGTCGGCGTACTATCCAGTGTTCTTCTTCAACGATTACTGGAATCTGGGCTCCGATTATCAACCGTTGAACGACACCGTGGAATATGTGAATCTGTCGATCACATACTCGCCGATATCGCTGTTCAGATGGCAGCTATATGCGAGCCAACAGATGCGCAATAAGTCGGTTGGACGTTGATGAGTTTGTTGATTGTTTCCGCGCACAGTGCAACGGTAATTCATGCCGATTGACTGATTGGTCCAACGATATAGCTGGACTGCACATTTGAGCAGTTTTTAATCGTCCGATCCGAACGAACGAAAAAAAAGACCTACATACGACCTTGTTTCTCTTAGCAGAACCATGTTGTTCTTATTCAGATGTTGCAGCAAAAATTTTTTTTTTTCAAAAGGTGGACTTCAATGTTGAGCGGTGAAACGGGCGAAGAGGACGACGACCAGGACTCGATCAAGCAAGCGCTCTTGGAAACAAATCCGATTTTGCTTGGTCGGTGTGAAGAATGTTTTGTTGTTGATTTCTGCCATTGCGGGCGGAGAGGTATTGCTGTTGATTACCACTGTGTTGCCGTCAGCCAGGCAGTGCTTGAATGATTTTTTCGAGAGTCTCATGCACATGTAAGGGCGAACGCTCGCTCAGACATGCAGCCAAAATCGGAAAACGGTTTTTTTTTTCAAACCGGCTGTTATTTTACCGTTGCGACCTCCGAATGAAACCGAAAAAATGCCTCTGGGAAGTTGCATTCGCATTCAACGTGCACCCTCTGCGCAGGCGTGACGATCTTCGCGTCGCTGTTGCACACGGTGTTCGAGTTTCTCGCGTTCAAGAACGACATTCAGTTCTGGCGGTCGCGTCAATCGCTCGAGGGTCTTTCGGTTCGCTCGGTGCTCTTCAGCATGTTCACCTCCGTCATCGTGCTGCTGTGAGTCTCGTTTGCGGCGTTTGTTTCGGCTCGACATTGCCTTTTCGGTTTTTTGTTTTGTTTGTTTTTATGTGTTTTGTGTTTGGTTATGATTGATTTCATTTTGTTGGTTTTTGTGATTCGGTCTTTTTTGTATTCCTCGTTTTTTGGTTTTGTAGTTTCTATTTTTTCGATCTGGTTACGGTTTTTTTCCGTCTAATTGGTTTCCTGTTTTTTTTCCTAAATTCATGCAATTCATCGTTTTTTTGTGTTGTGTGATCTCAATTCATCGTTTGCTTCGTCTCAAACCTCTCCAAAACGCTTCAGGTACGTCCTGGACAATGACACAAACTTCATGGTGAAAGTCTCGATCGGTATCGGCCTGTTGATCGAGCTCTGGAAAGTGCCGAAAGTGCTCGACGTTTCAATCGACCGCGAGACTCGTTGGTTTGGCGTTGTGCCGAGACTGCTGTTCAAGGACAAAGGCAGCTACGTGGAGAGCTCAACAAAGGAATATGATCAAGTGAGTTTGGTTGCAAAGGAAGACCCGTTCGTACTGATCACATTAAAAAGCACGTCCACGTCCCGTCTAATGTTATCACATGCAACCGTCCATGGAGTCGTATCTTTGACGTACGTCGACATACGTCAGCCAATTCGTCAATATGAACTGGTTTTTCGGCTTACTTCCAGTCCGTCGTGTAAATTGTTTGTTTTTCAACTTTTTCTCGCAATTCAATAAGTAACTACAATCTTACTTTAGTGAATATCAGACAGAAGTTTCAGTGCATAATCTGCAACCAGGGTTGGCATTAGAAATAAAACCGGTGTTTCACCATCACAAACTGCTGCAACTGCACACCCACACGTACACTGCAGATGGCATTCCGTTATCTCTCGTGGCTGCTCTATCCGCTGCTCGTGTGCTACGCGATCTACTCGTTGATCTACGTGGAGCACCGCGGCTGGTACAGCTGGGTGCTCTCGATGCTCTACGGTTTCCTGCTGACGTTCGGCTTCATCATGATGACGCCGCAATTATTCATCAACTACAAGCTGAAGTCGGTGGCGCACCTACCGTGGCGTATGCTGACGTACAAGTTCATCAACACGTTCATCGACGACCTGTTCGCGTTCGTCATCCGCATGCCGACCATGTATCGTATCGGCTGCTTTCGCGACGACATCGTCTTCCTCGTCTATCTCTATCAGCGGTGGATCTATCGCGTCGATCCGACCCGTATGAACGAGTTTGGCACGACCGGCCTGGATCACACCGGACAGCCGGCGGCGGCGAGCGACGGACAGACGGAGGCGGCGGCGGTTGCGGCTGATGCCGGTCAGGAGACTGCGAGCGGTGAGACTGCGCTCGAGCAACGCAATGGACCGGTGAAGACGGACAACGAGACGAAGAAGACGAAATAGGGTCGTTATGTTGTCGGAAATGTCTATAAAAATCAATGTTGATCAGCTGTGAACTGTAGATGGTGTTTCACAACTTTGTGCTTGATGGCTTTTGGCCGATTTTCCCAATTAGGTCTGCATTTCTTTGGTATTCTGATGGCTTATGTGATGGCTGTCGTGAGAACGACTGGTTTTTTTATCGTCTTGATTCGGCGATTCGAGATTTTTACGGAATACTTAGCAAACTTACACGCATGAGTTTTTGTGACTGAGTACTGTGAAGTTTAGTGTACTGTTCCAGACGATTATCTATTGTTTTTCTTTCACTTTGTTTCGCAAAACTTCAAGATTTCTCGATATTTTATGCTGTTTGCTAGTCGTGTCTGATGCGACCATGGGCAAATGCCACATCTGCGGCTCGATGGATTACGGTATCGATTGAACATACTTGGTCTCGACACAATCTCGTTGCAAAGTTTCCAGGCGTACGGGGACGAGCAAATTGTGAAAAAACGTGTTATTTCTCGATTTTTTAAGTAAGTATCATTATTTGATTCATTTTCTTTCATGTACACACACAGTTACTGTGTGGTACTGTGAGAACAGCACATAATACTGAGGTAGGAGAGACGTATAATACGCATAATGGTCGTGTTGAGACCAATGCGCTGGATACCGTAAACCGTTCTCATAACAGTACTCATCTACACACGCATATATGCGCGGAGATTTGGCATTTGACTTTACTTTTATATCTTTCATATATTATCAATTTTTCAAGTTCTGCGACTGAATGCGTGTGCAGACGTAGAAAGGAAACTAGTTTCAATCTTTAAGTGGCAATTCAAAGTCACCTAAGGGACTCGGATCACTTTGTCAATGTTGAATTCCCGCGTCATCCATGAAACTGTTTACCTATCTATGCGCGCATTGAGTTGCGGGACCAAAAGAAAAGATCATAACTTTATCAAGCAATCACCACAGAGCAGTTTATTGTTGTGGTAACCGAGCGTTTTTTGTTATTTCAGTCATAAAGGTTTTCTTGCTTGCCTACATTAGATTTTTGAACATTTTCTAATTTTCGATCCTTCACAATTGATCTTACCACTGCATGCCATGAGCTGATTGAATGTTTCGTTTTAGTCTGTCACACAACCAATCAACGTAAGACTAGTTAATGGTGTGCGTCGTCCAAAAAACTATCATTACTCTTTCTGTCTTCAAGATTGTGACATTGGTTCGTTTGAATTGTTTCATCACATTGGTTTGCACTCAATGATTGATTCCAAATTGAGAAGAACGTTCATTCTGTTGTTTTGCAGTATCAATCGATTTTTTACTTTCCAATCGAATGTCAAAATTTTGTTATAAGCGCAGTTTTGATCAGCTGGCATGATCTTCGACACGATCTTACCGTCTGGACTGACTGAAAGCTTTTCAAATTTTTCTGTTGTGCTTTAAGTTTTTCAATGGTTAGTCTTTTCTCGACAATCGTGAATAACGCACAAAGATCGGGTCAAGAAGACCATAACACGGCAGAAGCTGAATTCCATGGCTAAACAAAACTGTTTTATGGGTGTTAAACAAAACGGCGTGCGTTCATTTGCGTCCCGTTATTTCCGGCCCACGCATTTCCGGCCCAACATTTCCGGCCCACTCATTTCCGGCCCACCCATTTCCGGCCCACCCATTACCGGCCCCGTTCATTTGCGTCCCACGCATTTCCGGCCCACTCATTTCCGGCCCACCCATTACCGGCCCAGCCCAATATTCGCTTCAGTGACTTCAACTACCACCCACTGCTATATTTCATTAGGAAAATCACATTGATCAGGCGGTTACACATTGAACTAGGGTTCGATTTTTTTATTCTTTTTTTCAATCGGATTTTTTCGTGATGCATCATTATTAAGAGATGTGCATGTGCTGTAGCGTTGCCCCTGCGGCCCTGCCCTATTACACTGGAAAGAAAAAAGTCAAAAACCAAATTGATCATTTTCACCTTATCAAAAAGGCTTGGCTTAGGATTAGGTTTAGGATTAGGAATGATTAGGATTAAGAAACACAACCTGGTTGTGGATGCGACCCACTGATCCACATGTCCAAATTTGGTTAGAGGGGCAATTTTCATAAAAGTTTTTGCTTATTTTAAGGATTAAAATGATTGAATTTGGCTCTGTGTTGAATACAAAATTCGAACTCAGCGCGTCAGCGAGGTTCGAAAGCTCTTATTTTTGTCGACCCATGTGTTGTTGTCATTAAAATTGAAAGTGCTAAATCAATCGGAACAAAGCAATAAATAAAAACACAACTGATTCATCGACGCAATTCAAACAGAGACATTTTATCCAATGTCAGGAACAAATCGGAGCGAAATGAAAACTGAAACCGAAATGAAAAATTTTAAATATTTTTGTTAAAAGCATGTCGGTGAGCAGGTAGTACAGTTTAGAGTGCAGTTTCAGTTTATTTTCGTTGTCCGTAGCAAAATACAGCGAAGGAAGAACTGATTATTGGGCTGGGCCGGTAATGGGCGGGCCGGAAATGAGTGGGCCGGAAATGAGTGGGCCGGAAATGTCGGGCCGGTAATGGGTGGGACGGTAATGGGTGGGCCGGTAATGGGTGGGCCGGAAATGTCGGGACGCTAATGCGTGGGCCGGAAATGCGTGGGCCGGAGTTGACCCCGCACCAACAAAACAACAGTGTGTTATCGTTCTGTTTTCATTCATTTCATTTTATTTCGCGAACCGCAGGATTGTTTTGTTCGGTGTTGCTTGATTTCAACCTGAATTGTTGTTTCCTTCTGATTTCAGCTGTGGATAGGAACTGAAATCAGGATTTTTGTTGCATGTTCGCGGAATAAACTGCAAGAATACACATCATCTGCACTTTGGACAGACTTTATAGACCCGTTAATTCACGTGACGAGCTCAGTCACGGATCTCAGTTTTAATACTGGAGATATTCTTCATTGCTTTGGCATTATATTTGTTTTAGTTGCTTCAGCAGTGAAATGCCCAGTAGCGGCGTTTTTTAAGCTATCTTATCAACGCTGATTGTCTGTGGTGTGCTGTGAGTATAATCGAATGCATGACACACCAGCTTGTTGTTCCCGTCGCGTCTGCATGTTGCAGAAGAATAATAAAACAAATCAACAACAACAATGGAAATTCAACCGTGTTGCTCAGTCAATGACGAAATCGATTTTGTGTCCTCGGACGTCCACCAAAACTGTGCGTGCTCCAGTGCGTTTGCGACTGATCGCAAAATCCGGGACTATCAAGGTTGGTGTGGTAGTGTTGGCCGCACAGTCCATCAACATGCGAGTCGTTACGCCCTGCACGTGACAGCCAGTGTGTTTGTGCTGTGTGTGACTAGCGTGGTCGACGAAGTGCGCGGTCTTCGAACAAACACTTCAGATTTGACCAAAAAACTAAATCGACATGAATTAATTTCAGTTTACCGGAGTCGTTACGAGTTTGTCAGTGATGCCGATGATGGGACGAACACTATTGAAGAACGTGACAACTCCATAGGTTTGGATGTGAATTATGCTGCGACGCTCTTGTGCCAGTGTGTTTGTTTCTTCCGGAACGTTGGTTTTCAGGATCTGACAAAATTTTCAGACAAGGCTGAAGTCGAAATCGATCCGGATGGCGATTTGAGCGTCAGACGGCGACCAAAGAAAACGAAACTGATATTCACGATTGGTTGGTTGGAGGATTCAGAAAATGCATTTTTTCAATTTTTTGGAACACACGCCGTTCTTCTCATTTTGGTTCGGTAACTCGGAGAAAGATATTCGGGTCCAGGTGGAACATTCGTTCGCTTCGCCCCTGCCGTGGAACCAAGTCAGTCGGCAGGCTATTTCAGAGATTGGAGCGCACGGGCACGTGTGGTTTAGGTTTCCGAGCCCGATTTCGCTTCCAAATTTCGGTTCGCAACGACCGCTATATCCACGAGGGGCAGGCAAATCCGAAAGTTTCTAGTTGGAAGAGCAGTGCGATCATGATGATTACACGTTGATTGGTTGCGCGTGATGCCAGTTCACACATGAATTTTTCCCTGCAGAACACTGCACTGCCACCCGATTAGCACACGTCGGCTTGCAGGTTTGGCCGGGCGCGCTGCTGATGGCCGATTATGTCATTGCTAATGGCGCGTTCGTCAGAAAGGTCTGTGAGCATTGTTTTGGACTGTAAAACCGAACTGATTGTTCTGATGCTGAACAGTAAAGCTCAGCGGACACAACCGAGTACGCACACAGGATACTGTCTTTAGAGGGGCTTGCTGCTAAACGTGCAATGATTGTTGTTGTGTTCTTGTTTTACGTCTGACGAGTGTTGCAACTCATCATCAGCTCGGCGTTGCGCCCGAGAGCTGCATGGCGGTCATGTGCTGCGAAAGTATTAGGTAGACCAACCAGTTTTGCAGCAATCTCTTCCTTGATGATCAGGATCATTTACACTGCGTGTGACCCGAAAGTGTGGCACTTGAATACCATACCCGTGTGACTCTTGTGAAGTGAACCAATACCACACCTAGCCGTCCCATTCTTTTTCTGTCAGAATACTGTTGTCGTGGAATTGGGCGCTGGCAATGGCTTGTTGTCGATTGTTACTGCATCTTGTATTCCGGCAGACGTTTGGGCGACAGGTGATTTTTTTCACATGTTTTTTTCATGAATGTGCGATTGGGGTGTGTAATGTACGATTGTTTGTTGGTAAAGTTGCCGTGCGAAGACCGTGCTCTTATGTTATCTAGATAGTTATTACACTGTCACAAACACACTGGCAAATAAGGCCCGTTTATACCTGACGTATGCGCATGGGGCACGGCACGTCCGTGCTATTGCATACTGCCGTTCATACAGACATACGCATGTACGGCACGCCACGTCACTTTAGGTCTCGTGTTACTGCATACTACCGTTCATACCTGACGTACGTCGACGCACGTCTGCATACGTCAGGTATGAACGGGCCTTTATATGCTGCCATACGTTTCACAGAGCAGCAATCACGCATGAGCTCATGTGATATCACACTGAGCCCGGCACCGGCAGTTCATGTATGCCAGTGTGTTGTTTTTTTTTGCTGTGGAACGTCAAATAGAAATCACATATGAAAGAAAGTGACGTTTCCATTCGACGTCTGCAAACGCATTGAGTCGCAGAACCCAAAAAATGATAGTACGGTATTCACAGACAACGACGAGTCATCGTTAGAGCTTCTGCGACGGAACGTGGCGCTGAATCAAGACACGTTGAAGGGCAGAATTCATGTGCAGCATGTTGATTGGTCAGCGAAAGCAGACAACGCTTTTGGTGTGGCCGCCAGCTCTGAGTTTTTGGACAATTTGTGCCGATGTGACTTTGTGCTCGCCGCTGATGGTAAAGTCCCGGTCGGAAGACTGTGCACTTTTTGAGCTCACGCTGTTTTGCAGTCACAAGCCAAACACACTGGCCAAAGCGCGAGTGCCTGTGTGTTTGTCAGTGTGCAACGTTTTCAGTCATCGAAAGTTATGGCATACATCCAAGTTATGGCTTGTCGATTGCTTGTCTTTTTTCTAAATGTGGTTCTTGTCTGATAACAGTGCACTCGGTTATAACTTATAACACAGTAATGTTGCTAATTCATCAATTAAAAGGGCATTTATGAAGCAGTATTTAGTGTATAACAACACAGCTACGCGCCACTAATTACTGCTCCATGAATGCCGCCGGTTGACACAGCAGCGCGCAACATTCTTACGTCAGCGTGCGCCGTCTTACAATCAGCATTTCACGTGTTTTTTGTTTTCAGTAATCTACGACCGCTCAGCGACAAACGCATTATTCCACCTGATCGCAAACATCGGAAGAATGAACCCGTCTGTTGTGGTGCTGCTCACCGTGGAACAGAGGTGGAAATAAAAAATTGTATTGTTATTGGTGTTGTACTACGGGTTGTTCTTTTAAGCAAGAATAGTCACACAATAAGAAACCACAAGTGCACGGTCTTCAGCTCTGGACGTTCTCCGATGCGATTCTTGCAGGTGGAACTACTGTGCGACAACGCAGGCGCCCGTGTGTTCGGCTTACAACGATTTCACGGACCGTTTGGACGAATTGTGCGCCCCAGACGGCGCTGACGGCTGGCGCGCCGAGCAGATCGACTGGGACACGTTCGGGCAGGCGTGCGTGCGCTATGAACGCAGCGCATTCATGGTTTGCTGTTAGCAAAGGTTTTGGCCTGAGGCGCTGAGAACAAAACAGAACAGAGTTGCGGTCAAATTCTATTTTGTTTACTGTATTTGATTTTGACAGAATTTGCATTCGTAACTTATTAAAAAGTTAAAGTTAACACGAGTACCAGAACAAGTTTTATTATCAAGCTGCATTTTTAGGAACTCTGGAAAATGACAAAACGCAGAATTGTTGCTGTCTGATGGTTACAAATGCGCCGGATAAGAAGTACGTCTTGCAAAGGAAACAATGGCTGATGTTTCTCAAAGAACAGTTGTTAATATCAATGCTTTTTTGTCCACGATGGGAGATACTCTAGTTTTTTTACTCTAGTTTCGTTTGTTTTCTTTCGAACTGCACTTAGTTTTTGAGAGTTTTGGTTTTCATGCGTTCAATTTTATAAGTTGAAGAAGAAAAACTGCTTTGAAGTACGGTGTTCGTCTGTTGTGAAATATATGCTGCATTTGTGATTGCACCCTAAACACATCATCATTGGGTTATAGCGGAGCGGGTTGCGTTATGAAATCTATTTTTTGGCTCGCAAAATTGCATTTTCGGTTGTTTTTGGATATAAATTTGGCTAAAGCGGTTTGCTGATTGCACCATCTCGGACAATGCTGCTATTGCTGCTTCTCGTTCCAGCAAACTGATAAAAAAAAGTAATTGCGGTGTTTGTCGTCTTCAAAAACTGGTTGCGCAATTTCTTGAAATGTTTTTGGGAAACAAAAGATGATTCACTCACTTCACCTCACCACAGAAGTGAATGGTCATCAGCAGTGAAGTGCCCCAAAGAGTCACATTTCAGCTTCAGCCGGCTGTGCGCCACAAAATCAATACAATTCAAGCCACAAATTCAGAATGCCCGGAGGACGCGGCGGTGGTGGTGGACGAGGCAAGAAATCCAGTCACAAAGGTACCAAAATATTGCTGCTTTGCAAGTTTTAAAACTTTGTGGCCACCGTTACAGTAAATTTTTACAATTTTGTCAGAAAAGCCAAAATAGTTGAAAAAACTGATCACTACAAAAGTGTTTTTCCACTTTTTTCGCAGAACACCGAGCTCGCAAAGAAAGAAAGAATGGGAACGGAGGTGCAAGAAAATGTTTTGCCACCAATGATTTTTACGAAACCCGTTGTATTCGTTCACCTCAAAAAAAATTCGCGTGTTCTGTTTTCTGCGAAAAAATGACAGATCGAAAAACAAACATGCACCAGTAATGCTCTGAAAACTTCTGAAATATCCCCCAAACGGTACGCAGATGTTCAGCTAACAAACACTAAGGTGAATCATGCAGTTTTCTTGTCAGCTGGCAGCAGCTTTTTTCATGTCGGCTAGCAACAGAAATACGCGTTTTTTTCAGGTGGCAATCGACATTTCTCAAACTTCGAGGAGCTCCAAGCGCAGCAAGCTGACATCAAAAGGCAACAGGAGCGCGAGGCAGCCGGCGAAGAGAGCGATGGAGAGCAGCAAACGGCGCCGGCGTCGTCGTCGGCGGAGCGACAGCGGAAGGTGGATTTTCGAACACCGAAACAGGTGCAGGAGTGGCTCGTGGTGAAAACAACTGGGGTTATTTGCTGCCTTTTTCTCTGTCTCATCGTTTTTTCTCTCCTGGGTATCAGTTGAACGAATCCAACTGCATGTCGTCAGTGTTGGAGGAAGCCATTTCGACACAAAGTTGAAGTTGAAGTTGACACCAGCAAAAAATTCACGCACTGACATTCGCAGTCAGCTGCCGAAAAAAAACTACTGCGTTTTTGAAAAAAACACTGGTGGTGGCAAATTGGCTTTCATTGGCAAATTGGCAAGCTGCCATTTTGCTGCCGTTGTTCATTCAAAACTCGTACAACTCGAACGCGCACAACGAGTCGGAGTGAGTCGGAACCGGGCACTCTTTGGCTCACACTACAGTGGTGTATTTTTGCATTTTTTGTTCTTTTTGTTCTCGGTGAATCTGTCATCCCACTTTCGATCACCGAATTTTAGTTTGTCAATTCCAATTCAGGACGCGTCTTCCGAGTCGGACGAGTCGAGCTCGAGCGAAAGCGACGACGACGGCAGGAAGGCGAAAGGCGTCCAGCAGCTGATCGAAGTGAACAATCCGAATCGTGTCGCGAAAAAAGCCGCCAAAAAGGTCACGGAGGTCGACATCGAGAACGATCGACCGCAAATGTCGCGCAGGGAGCGGTGCGTGTCAAAGTTGCTGGTTTGGTGGCACTTTTTTATTGTGACGTGTGAGACAGACAAGTTGGTGGGAGACAGAGCAGCTGCACGACTGGCTGCCGGGCGAAGAGGGGAGTGGATGGTGCACGCCTTCGTCGGAAGCAGAGCTCCTCGGTATCCCGGCAGGTACGTCCCTGGCATGCGCCTCACAGCGGCGCTAAACGCGTGCCATTTGTCGCGGAGCTCGCAGGAAAAGCAGCCATATGACTGCCATGCAGCTCTCGGGCACAACGCCGAGCTGATGATTAGTTACAACAATCGCCAGACGTAAAACAACAATATCAAACTGCGTACGTGTGTTGCGGGTGTGCACTGTGGTGATGCCAGGGAGGCACCTCTGTCGAGATCCGAGTGAGCGGTGTCGGTGAAGCACCTGTAGTTTCCGACGGAGGCACGCGCACTTCAGTGCCCCGTTTCAAGCTGCTCGCTGATTGGCTACATATCCCGTTGCGAATCATTGATTGTCGCGCCGCATCCAATTCCAATGCCAACTGTCGTGGCCCGATTAAAGTCTTACGACCAAGGCTCTGTTTCGTCCGCAATGCCGCAAGTAGCACCACCACAAGGAAACACACCAGTAACACGCACTCACACGCGCTGTGGAATACCACGTCTCTGTGCCGGTGTGTTTGTGCACGACTAGACAAGACCAGAACATCACAGGGGATATAAAGTGTCCAGTCTTGCGACAAACTATCCTATTTTGTTCTCAATTATTTTCAGCGAAGCGCTGGAGGCGGAGCGAGCGCGTCGCGCGTATCAGAAGATGCACGAACAAGGACTGACG
This sequence comes from Theristus sp. LFF4_11, assembly GCA_030248135.1. Classification (NCBI taxonomy): domain Eukaryota; kingdom Metazoa; phylum Nematoda; class Chromadorea; order Monhysterida; family Xyalidae; genus Theristus; species Theristus sp. LFF4_11. The sequence goes on along the minus strand of JASANC010002726.1, from coordinate 22,233 downwards.
GAGGAGGCGCAGCGCGACCTGGCGCGTCTCGCGATCATCAGACAGCAACGCGAGGAGCAGGCGCGCAAGCGGCAACAAGACAAACAAGGCACGGCGTCGTGCGAATTTTTGCTTTTTTTCGTGACAAATTTGCGGGGTTGGGGTGTGTGACTTTTTGGTTGTCTCGGTTTTGTGGTTCGAGGTGACATTTACGGGTGAGCGTGCTTTGATAGTTTGTGAAGTGCTTGAAGGCTGTGAACGTTTTTCTTTGCGCAAACAAACACACAGGCAGCCACACGCGCGCGCATATGGTAGCATACGTTTGCTAGATTAGTGTGTTCGCTTGTGTGTTTGTCACGTGAGATAAAAGCAGGTGCATTATCTTCAGACGTCGATTCAGCACGGTTTCAATCTTATTCAGGAATCAATCCGGGATTGACATTGATGTTCAATTCTGCATTTTTCTTTCAGCGAAAGCCGGCGGTGCAAACGCAGCAGCGAGACCGAAATTGGGCAAAAAATAGACAGTAATATGTGAACGTTTTCGCGTCCAACCAAGTGCTCGAATTTTGTAAAATTAAAAAAAAGAAAACTGATAAAATGATGATTTTGACTGCAAGTGTTCATGTTCAGTAAAATCAGCTCTCATTTACATTATTTTAAATTTTATATTTTGTTTTAATAATTTATTTGCACGAGTTACGATTCTATTACAATCAAACTCAGTGTTGAATTCAGCAACTATTATGAAGGTGCATTCATGAATTTGAATCAGAAGTCACCCGACCCGCTTAGCAATGAAGTTGTTTTTTCGTGACTTCGCGTTACACCGGTGCTTTGTATCGCTGGTGATTTTTCGTGAACGCATTTTTTGAAGTGTCTGCCAGCTACGGTCCACTAATTGATCGAATCAAACCAAATAACAACAAATGACAGACAATTTCAAATTTATGCAATGTGCAACATGCAGCATTTGAGTGCACTGTACAATGAGTGCTCTTGTCTTCATACTAAGAGTTTATGATATACCATTTGGTTAGCTAAACAACTGAAATCATTACAACTGATTCGGGTTGCGTGCGTAGTAGCATTTTGTTCGACTGATCTGCTGAGAACGCGAGTGTGATATGCTGATAAAACAGAAAAGACTGAATTTAGAACTGCTCTGGTTTCAACAAAGTGAGCAAAAAATATGTAACTTCGGGCTGTATAAGTCAGATAATCTGGTTTCACTTTTTCTCGCTGATTCATGCATTGTGGGTTGATCTTGTGATGAGTTTTATTTGTGGTTTTATCTTCGGCGATGCTTTGTTATTTCGGTGTGGAATACCAAGTTTAAATCATTTTTTCGTTTGAGTTCGCTGTTTTTGGTATGTTTTGAGTTGTTTTCGACACAAGTTTTCCGTGAATAAAGTAAGGTTTTTTGAGCTACCGGTGTGGTCTGTTAATATCATTTTAGGTATCTGCAACAATTGAAGAGAAAGCATTCGCAACATGTTCAGTGTCCCGCGGTCACCCAGCGGGGTGTCAAGCAAGACTGACAAAAAGCGTGAATTCACTCAGGTCTATGATTCGATTTATTATTTACCGTATTCCTTAATCAAATGATAATAAGAAGTTACGTAATAAAACTAAAAGTAACCAATTTGTTAAGCAAACAGTAAAATGTCGTGGCGTGCGCTTACATTTCAGGTTCTCCACCCCAATGTCAACGCAAAACTGAACATGAATTCGTGCATTTTTGTGATAAGATCTCTGAGTCACGTGCATAACTCCATTAAAATTGACACGTTTCGGTAGTTGTTCAGTGCAGTGTAGTTATTGTGGTGCTCGCTCACCCATGAAATTGTAACGGAGCAGAAAAATGTGCATTCACATCACCAAAATGTTGTCGTCGGCTGTTCTTCGCCCAAAAAAACTGATTTTCTCAAGATTCTGACAATGATCCACGGTATTTTCCCATCAGTTCTACGACTTTGAATGTTGAAAATGCTGCCCAGCCCACACACGGGACAACACGGTGTTTAGCGCATTGTGTCTTCTCAACACGATTTTACTACAACGATTTCTAATGAGCTGAAAGCTGAAAATAGGTGCAGAGACGTGCGCGAGCGGAGTATTATCATGTCGAAATCGAGAGCGGCCGAAACCGACATTAATGCGGTATTGAAGCTTCACTGCCTTCACCCCTAGAAAATAAATGTCCTCGAGATTTGGCATTTGCGGCATGCTAAAAACATCCGCACGCCAATTTTTACACCACTATCCGTTACATGACGTTCCGTACGTACCATGCCCTTAAATGACTGTCACCTGTTAAAAATACCCCTGTCATTTTTTCATGTTATTTTGTCAAAATACGTCATTTTTGGCTCCAGCACGAAAATGACATGAAACTACACACGTGCATTGGCACGAAAAAAAAGGAATTTTTATAACGTGAGTTATGCTAATCTGGGTAAATTACCTGAAATCTGGAATACGTTTCTGGTTGTATGGTTAAATGATCCCAGTTCCTACGATAAAGCCGGTTTGTTTGTTTGTTTGCACTGACTTTTGTGTGAGAGAATTCCCTCTGTGAAGTAAAATAAATACCCACTCTAGAATCATTCCGTTTCTTTTTCATTCGCAAACTCGTCCATCTTGACTTTTTTCTTTGCTTTCTCATCTTTCCAAACCGTTTTGTTGATGTTTGTTGTGACTGAGGCGAGCACTGAAAGTCCAAATGTAAACACACACACACACACAGAGATCACAACACATAGAAATGCGGCAAATTGAGTTTTAGCGCATTAGTCGATTTAACTCGAACAAATACACACACCTTTCACGATGGGAAATACTGCAGGCGATGGCAGGAGAAGTGCAATCACCTGCTTGGTGCTCGTCACCTGATCCATGAAAGAGCACAATCCAAGGTGTCAGTTGACACTCGATTGTTGGCGTATGACGTGTTTCACTTTTTTCCATTTTTCACGCGCAGTTTTTATTTGACAAAGAAGCATGTGTTCATTTTTCTGTTCATTGTATTGTTGCATGTTGCCAAAACATGCAATCGTAACAGTTGCGTGGAGAAAAACCTGACGTCAGGTGGCGCCAGGCGAGACAACTGACGCCATAGTAGTTCGGCGTCTGAATTCGTCACACCACGAGTGCAACACGTGGAATTCAGTATAACCATAACCTCAATCCAATCTGACATCATACGACAATGGATGTAAATAATATGACGCACCACTGCGGCGTAAGAAGAAAACGAAATGAGGAAAACAAAAAAAAAACGGAGACAGACAAGTGAAAAAAGGCCTTGAGAATTTCGCGCGCGCTACTGGAGTCGGCTCGGAGTGTGACTTATTGGGGGATAATTTCAAGGCATGGGCGGACTTTTTGGACCTCCAACTGAGTGCGCGCAAGTGTGGAAGATCACAATTATTTGATTTTATGGTGACCGCGTTCTCGTGCGATTTACATCATGTTTGTTTGTCCTTGCCATCTGTATCTGCAGTCTGCACCATTCTTCGTGCGACGTTAGATCACCGTTTTATGAGTGATGGCAAATTTGCGTCGGAGACTCGAGACTCCTTCTTTTCATCGTTTTAGCGACAGCAGCGCTTTTTGGCACATTCCGAACACTGATCAGGATTATTTTCAGAGAGCGGGCATTTCCTGTTCTTTTTTGGTTCTGAATTCGGATGTTTTTGTTGATCCATGTGTGTGTATGCGTGCAACACATGTGCAGCCGAAAAAACGGACACACGTGAATTTTCTGCTTGCAGTGTTTTATGTACAATGCGAATCTCCCCAGTGGATTTTGATCCACTTTTTTTATTCATCCGCCTTTCTGTCACCAGTGTGGTGTCGTTGAATGTTGAGGAAACGCACAACACTGATGAGTTCACGTGCGTTTGCCTTTGCGGTACACATTTTTGGTGTTGTACGTTTTGATATGTTCGGTGTTTTCACCCTTTTTTCACCACTGTTATTCAGCCTTGTACGTGTGATTTTGCATTCGCAATCGCGCTGTCAGAAAATTTGCAGATTTTTTGGCCCGCTTTTGATCTGAATTTTGCGTTTTTGCGTGCAGTGCAGCAAGTCAGCCCCGCAGAGATTTGACCATATTGCTATTATTTTTTTTTGTGTTGTCATTCGGATGTTCATACATGTAATCGTAGGTTTCTAGTTGTCATGCTGACAAACTGGTTCTGAATCTGATGCTTTATAGTGGCCTCTGGCCTGTTTCTGACCCAAGGTCTTTGGGGTTTTTAGTTTTAAATGTTTTTTTCAGTTTTTAAGCGACGGGTTCTGTCTTACGCACAGCCAGTTTTCGTTTGATGTTATCTCTATAGTTGTGTTTTTTTATTGGCGATGCTGACTGATGAGGTCGGGCCATTTTGTCTTCACATTTTGTTCCGTAGTGTCCAAAGTTCAGCAGGCCAGGGTACTTACTTAGTTTTTTCACTTGCTGTGCTTTTACCATTCAACATTGCGGTGAAAAAGCGATTACATTTTATTCTAGTTTAAAAAAATGTGTAAAATTTGTTATTGTTGCACAAATGTCAAAGGGTAAAAAGTGGGCGTTGCATAATTGTTATTTGCGTGACAAAACACAGGTCTGAAAAAAGAAACAGGTGTAAGATTTCAAAAAAAAACACTATACAAACCCACCGAAGCGAGATCTAAGAGTGTGAGTTTGAGTAGTCCATTTCCGTCAAAATTTCGCTGGAACATGCCAATTTTCTCTCAAGATGGTCATTGAGAAAACAGCCTTGCTTGCCTCAGATGTCTTTTTTCCAATTTTGCCAACCAACCCGTGCTTTCACGAGATTTCCACTGTTTCCAAACAACAATAGAACAAGAACTGGAACATGCAACGACGACAACGATTTTTCTCGGTACTGAACATCTACAGGGGCGACAATTTGGGAAACCGCCGGTTTTTGTTCCCGTGCAAAGCCTTGCGTACAAGAAACTGCGTATTTCATTATTGGACTTCAGAGGGTTTTCTTCTATATGTCATTTTTTGCGCAATAATTTCATGCATGCGAAGGTTGGCGTTGAACAATTCACCATGTGAGTTCCAACGTCGTCACAGAGCGTGATCTGTACCGCAAAAAACGAAGTTGACAAAAAACACTCATGTTTATAAGGGACGACTCCAGAAGAAGGACAAACGACTGAAGCGTAACTATCCATTTTCTCTGCCCCATCGTTGCGAGGGCCTCATTGTTATTGACAAACTCAACAGCGTTGTCAAAAATTTTCTGATGCATGCCAGCTTTCTTTTGTTGCACACATAATGGTGATCGTATTGTGTAACTTTGCGCTTCGAACTTGGCAATAGATGATTGGTTGATTTTTTTGCGAACTGCTAATCAACTTGCGGATTTGAAATCGTGTATTTTAGATTGGCAGTTTTTTGGCAGCAAACTGATGCATGTTTCAATACAGTGTGAGTTGGAATATATATGGCATACATGTGGAATTATTGCGCGGATAAAAAGTTTTGTTGTTCAATGGATCTGATCACCACCGCACAACACACCACAAATGGAAACACAACAATTTTTGTTGGTGGCATAAAACTCCATGTTGCTTTGTATGAAACTCAATACCATTCGACTTTTTTTCACAAAAAAAATAATTTTACACGTGCTTTCAGCGTAATCCGCTGATTTTGTTTTGCCGCACCACAAGATTAATTTTTGACATAACTCATCATACTCCGTCTTTGTAATTTTATTTTCATTTTAGTGCATTTAGTTTCACTGTGAATGTAAATCAACTTGAGTAATAGACACTTCGAATTGATTTGATAAACTTTCTTGAATCTATCGTTTTCAACTGTTCCACTTTCCTTTCATTTCCGTGGCGTCTCCAATCTTCAACTTCGTAAAAAATCGATTTTTCGCATTCCGTGTTCGACCATCTACCAGCATCAACCGCTCACAGAAACAAATAAAATGATGAACCGACCGAGCCGAGTGTGCCATTCACTCATTGATTTTTTAAATTCTTTTTCTTTGAATTTCGGAATTTATTGAAATTTTGCAGAGAAAGGTTGTGGCTGCGCGGTGCGCCGTTTGAATAATTTCAATTCGACAACAAACATTATAAAAAACCCAACATGTCAAACGAACGAACGGTGGCACTGCGTTGCTCGAACGAGCACGGTTTTGGATTTACGTTGTTTTCAAACGACCGAAGTGGCTGCCTCCTGAAGAACATCACGCCAAACAGCCCGGCGGCGCAGAATTTCCTCCAGGTAACTTTCGGTAATCAATTCGCAGTGTTTTCATTGCTCAAATCAAAAGCGACAACACGGACCGCAAGTTTGTGTAAAACCGAATTTTGCTTGTCTGTTCCGGTAGTTCACTCACAAAGCCGCAAAAAGCTCACCATGCGCTGCTGCAACCCTGATGGAATGGTTTGTCCGAGAACAACATCGAACAACAAAAAAACACAAAACCCACCGTTCCCCGTTCCGTTTACAGCCGGGCGACCGCATCGTCGCCGTCGACGGCAAACGCGTCTCGAACAAAAACGCCACGCACCAGGACGTCGCGTGCATGATTGAAACGGCGTGCAAACGAAACAATCGACTGCTGCTGACGATTCAACCGTCGAACAAAGTCGCATCGGCCGCGTTTCGCGCCACGCAAGGTCGACACGCTCCGATCGTCGGATCGTCGACGTCGTCGTCGCGGTTCTGTCAGGTCGTCTGTTCAGTTCAGTTCAATTTTATTTCGTCACAAACGCACAGGCTGACCGTTGACAGCATGTACAGACGTGGTACACGTGTGGCAGTGCAAGCATTCAGGGTGTAATGGATGTGATTGTTTCATGTATGACTGCTGTTATGCAACGTTCGACTGATAAACTCAGACAACGACTTCTACAAAAAAATCTTCCTTTTCCGCATATACCCAAGATCACTACTACCGAATGAAGTTGAAGCTCGAACCAGAGACCGTGGAATACCTCGGTGGTGGGGCCGCAAAACGATTTTCGCGGTGAAAGATCATTGCGATTATTGAGTGCTCTGCACAGTCGAACTCTTAATTATAGGGAGTCAGCTGATTCGTTGGTGGTGATTGCGATATTCATGTTTCTGTGCAAACCAACCCCCCCCCCCCCGAGGTACCCCGTCCCCACACCGTTCACCCGGTATCTGCCTGAAACAATCAATTGTATTGATGATTGTCGCGTTCACAAAACCCAACACCGCACGCAACGACAACGACGACTTGATTCAGCTGCCGCGCGACGCCGACCACCACGACGAGGAGGAGGACGAGATCAAGGACGAGTTCATGCTCGAGTCAGCCTGGCAACAACAACCACAACAACAGCCGGTCGAGTATTCGTCGGTCGACAGCGACAGTCAATCGCGCAACGTGCAACGACAACGCGCGCGCACGCAGCTGCTCGCGGCGAGCACACGACGGAGGCGGGGACAGCTCGCTGTGCAGTTGCAGGTTGGCGTTGAGGTGGACAAGGCTTGCGCTAGGCTACCTGAGGGCGGCGCTTGGCCTTCGTTTCGATCAGGGCAGGACGATTTGCAGTTTGATGAAACATTTTGTCGTTTTTCGTTTGTGTGATTGTGGTGCGGTGGCGGAGAACTGCTACCCGGATAAACTGATATCGTCTCACATGCTGGTATGAAACGGAACAATTGAATTTTATTGATCAATAACAATTTCTGGCGTTATTGGCTGACTTTCAAAATTTACGGGTAAGGCTCTTGTCTACTGCAGTCGTGTTTGGTTTGTGTATGTCTTTAATCGCAAGCAAACACACGAGAAAAAAGATAAAGAACAGCATACATCCCAAAGTCAGTCAAAAATTCGATTTGACCAACCAAAGGGGTTAAAATACATTGCTGTTGATGACAGTATTATCATAAAAAAACTGTTACGTTACGGTTATGGTGACATCCTAAAACTTAAAAAAAACATCACGCAGTTCTACAATAACGACTTCATGAGTCACATTCACATGTTTAGTTAAAATTTGAACGGGGCTTTGCGTTGCGTGCAGCGTGCGGGCACGTTGGAGTTGCATTTTGCGTGGTGCGCTAATTTGCAAAGTCAAAAATTTGCTCGCTACTTTGCACATGTACTGTGATTTCGTCTAAGAAACGAGTAAGGTCAATGTTGACTTTTATGGCCATATTTTTCGATTTCTGCCATTTCATAACTCTTCGTCTCATAGTTTCATTCAAAAATTTGCGCAAATAAAACGAGCAGTGCGATATTCATTGTGTAGTTTCAATTTCTCGGACACTTCTGTGACTTCAGGCTGTTTGGCTGCTTTGAAAGCAGGCACACTGATTGGCTGTATTGTGAGTGACGCTCACAAATGTCAAAAAGCCGTTTATGAGATTAGTGATTGTTTGAAGATCTTATTTGTGAATGCAATTCATAACACATGCTGTATAAATTGAAAGAACGAACGGTGATTTTTGGTGATGTTTTTTTAGCCAGTAACCACGAAGCGCACAGAACTCCGTCGAGGAGGGCGCCCACCGAATAATACTGTCATAAAGTGCCTATACACCCCTCGGCGGGGTTCGATCCACCGAACGCACAGACCATAGGCTAACGCGCTACCACCCAGGCCACGAGGGTGACAATGTTCAATAGTTGTTTTGAGTTTTCATTTTTGTGTGCTTTATTTTTCAGCATCACCCGCCGCAGTGCGCAGCGGTCGAGCACTCGCAAATGCCGCACCTTTCTGAGTTCTATTCAGCAGGAAACAACAACGCCAAGTTGTACTCGTCTGGAGGTGACGCTTTGAACTTTGAATTCGAAGCCTGACAGCACCTGGTTGAAGCCTTTTCACTGCTCATTTTTGTGCTTTACAAACTTTAATGTGCTGCGCGGCAATTCGCATGAACTGGTTGTTGTTGTTGTTGTTCATCGCCCAACAGGCGGGACAGGTCTGCATTTGCATGCAATTGCACAAGCATTTGTTGATAAAGCTCGTGTTGAGACTAGAAGTAAGAAAGAAACTTACGAGGAAATTGTGACGATGACGAGGAAAGGTTATGACGACATGACTTCCTTTTAAGCGGCATTCATGAAGTAGTACTTGGTGACGCGTAGCTGTGCGTTAGTCAAGCGTTCACATAGTTTCAAGCGTCACTGAATACTTCCTCATTAATGCCGCTTTACGGTGCCGTTTCGGGTATACAATGAGGAAGTGAACTACAACGTGATATCCCTCTGGGGTCTTCCACAGAAGCACTTCTGCTGTAAAACAAACGCTTCAGCCGGCACGAACAGCAAACAACGCTGCCTGCATCGTCAGCAGCAGCTGCGTCGACTGCCGCCGCCGTACGCGACGGAGCAGCCCGTGCGAACGCACACCGGCTGCCTGCGTAAGGACGCGCACCGCTGCAACAGTAAAACGGCCGCACACGGCGGTTGTAGAGTCGCTCAGGTGTGCTTGGTTGGTTGGTTAATTGTTTTCGACGGTGTTGTTTGTTGTTATGAGTGTCACGTTGGTGAAAGGTCACTTACTGAGTGGATCGTTCATTTGTTGCTATTATTTTCTTTATTATTTTCGCTTTAAGTTTGCTTTTAAAATCGCAGGCGCAACACGTGGACGTTTGGACGAACGCTCGCTCGTATTTACGAAGACAGTCGTTTATGCCGTCCAGTCGGCTGCACACGATGAAGCGTTCGTTTTTTAGCATTCGTTTTTTGGAGATTTTGAGTTTTGTTGTGTAGTAAATGTCGAATTAGGTGTAAACTTTTACACAAAATTCTGTTCTTTGTCCTGAATGATTGTGTCCAAATTGCGAAATGAGCTTTTCTGTTGGAGTGCAATTGACTATTTTTGCATCTGCTAAATAAAAAAAACCGCCGGACAATTTTCAGAAGAGGAAGTCAGTGTCATTATATTGTCTCATTTTTTATGTTCCTTTGTCCCCCCTCACAGTCAAACAGCGTGTGCAACGTTTTTTTCTGAATGAAGTTTGGTTTGACGTTTTATCGGTTTAGACTGATAAACATCTTACAAACGTCTGGTTTGTTTGAAATTGTGTGTAAAGTGTGATGCTAATGTGGTGTTGTCGTATTTTACGAACATTGACCTTGCGTGGATTTTATCTTTGTGGTTTTTGTTTGTCTGTGTAAAAAACTACCAAGTTACAACCTGACCCTAACCTGCTGCGAAATTTGTTTCAAAATAGTAATGTTTAAAAAAAAGAACCTCGTTTCCTTAGCTGCTTGCACAGCACACTGAAACTCGCAAGTCATGGTTACGATTCGTAACTTACGAACTGATTGACCAATTTCCAAAAGTCCATGCGCACAAACGTAATCCACGGTATCTTTTCATGACAAAAAAATCAATTTGAGAGGGAACTAAAAAAATTTTAAGAACAAAGACACTGAGTTCTAAAAAAATTCTCCTGGTGATCAGGGTGTGTGTGCATTGAGATCGTTTCGAGACCAACATCTATAAAAACTGCTCCTGGCGTCCTGGGCGCAGGGACATTTTGCTGACGCACTTTTCCTGACACTGCAGCCGCCACTCACCGTCGTGTCTCCGTCGAGCCGCTGCTGAATCGCTCGAAAAGTGAAACTGACATGCGACACGATTTGTCGTCCGTCTCCGTGCGCGCCAACGTTGACAGCGGCGATGATGACCGTGACATCAGTAACAGCCGGACGAGACAACCGAGGTTGGTGTCGTTTTGTTTTTAGCTGAAAAAAAGAAAAAAACATTTTGGTCGATATGACCACGAGTTCCGGTGAGATGGAAGCCTCTGCCCATGGATTTGACGACTTTTTTCTGGAATTTACTTTCTTCCATCATTGATTGCCGTTGCAGACCGGAGAACGATGGTGGCGCGATGACGGCGAATTTGAATTTTGGCGCCTCGGTGCAGTCGGACGACACGAGCATCGCGTCCACGGACTCCTCAGAGTCACGCTCGCGCGCTTCCTCAGGCAAGGCCTTGTTATCGCTCTTCGTTTCTGAAGATCTCCTGCGTTTCGGTGGGGCATTTCGGTTTCTTTTTCTCTGTGCAACATCAGAAAAACGTCAAGTAAGATCAAGCCGGATATCAGAAATGTTCTCCAATTTTTCAGGTACATTGACCACAACGGACACGGAGGAGGGCGCCGTGATATCGGTGGAGGAACAGAGACAACGGAGGAAACGTGTGACACGCTACGAACAGACTGGTCGGTGCTTTTTCGCTTTTCTGGTGGCCGTTTAGAGTTTTTTTTTCATAACCTCTAATTGGTGACTCGTTGATTTACTTGGTCTACAGACGCCACACCGATTGCCATTGCCAGCGAATCAGCCATTTGCTAAATTTGGTTGTTTTGTTTCATTCCTCTGTGAGCACGCAGCAAAATGACTTGACCGACCACGAATGAAAATCTCGATGTTTGAAACTGATGCCGGTTCTTTGCAGATTCGAGCGGCGCACGCCAACGCCAATCGAACAACGGCAATTACGACGACGTCTACAACGAGGATGAGCTCGTGCAAGCCAACCACAACAACCTCGACGACGACGACGACGACTTTGAGGATCCGGATCGAATGCTGCTGATGTCGGCCGGTCTCTGCTACATCGGAGCGGTGCCGATCTGCAAGCCGTGCCGCAACAAAGCTGCTGTCGTGAAGCAGGCGCTCGGCTCGTTGCTGGCGCAGGCCGCGAAGGCGATCACGATACTCATGGATATCTATGTGAATCAGGTGAAACTGGCTGCGATCATGCGAGACGGTGTGTGCGAATGTGCACGCACTCCACTATTCTCATTCAAGTTCGCTTGTACACCACCCAGTTCCAATCACAAACACACTGGCTTGTCGTCAGGTGGTCGTGACGAACTCGCGCGGTCAGGTGACGTTGCGTTTCGCGATCGACGCCATCGAGTGGCACGCGGCGACGCCCGAGAACAAGCAGTACTTTGCGTTGGCGGTGCGCTCGCACGAGGCGGCGTTGACGAGCGACACGAGCGACACACTGCGCGCGGCGGCCGTCTCGTCCGTGTGCCACGTGTTCGCCGCCGATCCACAGTTGCACCTGCACGTGATGCATCAGCGATACGCGCGCATATTCGGCATACAGTGCAGGTGAGGTGCGGCAACAGGACGGCTGGGTGTGGACTCGGGGTTGAACTTGAATTGATCGTGAGCGTTCTTCCAAACTGGTGATTTCAATCGAATGCGCTCACGTGTTATCGTGTGTATCTGTATGTGCCTGTGTGTTGGTTTGTTTTGAGTTACAAACAAACCCACAGGCACAGATGCGATAATATACCGTGCGTTTGTGGCAGTGTGGTGAGTAATTCGATCGGAAGCTCGTGGAAATTAATGAATGGTTTTTGCATAGGATTGAAATTGCATTGAACTTTACATTGAAATACTCACTGATTTTTTTTTGTTGTTCAGCCGTGACCCCGAGAGCGGCTATTGCCTTGAGTTCCCGTACATCTCGACGCCTGTCCTTCAGCAGCTCGCACACGCGATGCGTCATAAGCAGCGGCAGTCGCTTGGTGAGAATATTGTTTTTTGATGTGAGAATATTTCAAAAAAGCTTTTATTCCGTCAAACAATGCTTTTCTCGTTATCTGGATGGTGATGTGCGAGCTTTGCAAGAGACTCGTTGTTGTTGTTGCGGCTCGTTCGGTTGGCAAGCACCATTTTTAGAACGTCATTTGGGGCGAAAACACCATCTAGTATTTTGTCCATACGGAGAGACGTTGTTCAAAATTCCAAATCGCGAACTAATCGTGTCCGTAATGCATTCAGAGGGAACACACGACACGGATTTCTAAATCGCGTGGCCATTTCAGTAAGTGTCGTGTCCGCGTGCGTACGCACAAACAACGAATTGCTAAATGCCCCTTTACGGTTGCAGCGAACGGCTCCAGCAACAGCGGCGCGCCGTGGCGTCGATCGAACGCAGCAGCGACTCAGCGGCATTGCGGCTACGTGAGCAGCACCAGCGACAGCGGCATCGGCGGCGGCGGCAGGGGCGACTCGCTCGTAGTGCCATCGCCGCCGCCACACGCCGTGCCAAAGAGCGCGCTTGGTACGCGGTAGGGTGCGGTGGCGTGTAGCGCTGTTTCGGGCCGTTGCTAGCAAAACTAGCCAAAACAAGCACAATGCTTCAATGGTCCGAATACTTTATAACACGGTCCACTGCCAACTATCGTGCTTTCATTATACAATCAAAATCGAACAATGATGATGCATGAGAGTGTTTCGAAATTAGGTGCGCAGCCACTCAACGTGCAGGTTTTGCTCATCGGTGCACCCCCTACTTGTTCCAAACTTATTGATTTCTGTGTTGGTCTGCGTTTCTGATGCCTTTGAAACATAACAAACACATGAAAATCAACTTGCTCCAACCAACTGTCTCTGGCGACCACAGGCACAGCAACAACCCAAGGCCACCACCAGCATCGCCAATCGCCCAGCAGTTCGCAGGCGACGCCGCCGCCTCCACTGCCGATTCGACGGGTTCTCCACTCGTCCAAACCGGCCAGCCAGCACAAGTCCGCCTCACCGTCACTGAAGTCGGTGCGCTTCGATGAGTCTGCCTCTGGCTCGTCGGCTGCCCCGGCCAATCGCAGTTGTCCCTCTCCGTCTCCGTCCACCGACAACGCGGCGACGTTGACACGCGACCAGCCGCTGGTTGGTGGCGGTGTTTTCTGTTTCTTTTTTTGGAGATTGGTTGCAGACGAAATGAAGTTGTTGTTGTTGTTGATTGTTTATGGCCACCAGTGTGCCTGCCTCCTCGCGCGATTATATGTGTATGGTGATGTGTTTTTTTTATATTTTTTAAACGGTTTTTATGGTCGTCTTGCGCATGAACGTTGAACAGCTCGCACTTATCTCATGTTAGCAATTTTTGCACAACACTCAAACTAGTATGCATGTCTGTTTTTCGTGCAAAATGCTGCATTTTTGCATTTCAACTAGCCGCACGCGATTTTCGCTCCCTCAATTGCTTTTTTGTTTGCACAAAATTCTAAAGTCGATCAGCGAGGCGTGTGTGGAATGCGCTAACTGTTGTAGCTTTGAAGAATTTCTCGTGTCCTTAAACGCTTCACAACTGCAAATATGTGCATACATCATGTTCATCTGTTCATGAATCTGCATAACATTCTGTACTTATTCGTATTGCAACCGTATGATTGACCTTGCACTGTAAACAACTATGCCACCACGGTACGCGCGTACGACCACCCAACTAATCACATTAGTGTAGCAAATGTGTGTTTCACACGCGAATAATCCCTTTTCTGTGCATAGCAACTTCCCTTTTGATTCGATCAAAATAACTCCTTTGATTCGCTTATTTGGATTGGCAGTTTCGACTTTGAAACTGTTACTATTCACATTTACTTTTCTGTTTTGTCTGTCTTCATATTACTTTATTTTGTGTGAGAATATTGACCCCAAGTTACACCAGATGTCCCCGTTGTTTACAGCTGTGCATACACACACGTTTGTTTGCAGCTTGCTCATTGGGCTTGGGTGTATCGTGTATGTAGGTTAACAGCATTGAAGCATCCAATCAGCATGTTTGAGCGTTTGAATAGGACTCAATCGAATCATTTCATGCCCGAATAAGTGTCATTGTTTATTTTTCGATACTATCAAAATGTTCAGAGCTGTATTTTGGAACGTGTGCTAACTTCAGAGTATTTCTCAGAAGTTCTATTATATTTTTTGCAACTCAATGTGTACCGTGTAACCCATTCTACTAACCAAACATAAGAATCAGAATCGGAACAAAAAACTTTCACAGAGACTGAAAGGAGTGAAAAATGTGAATTGAGTGTTTGAAGATTTTTTCCTCATTCTGAATAATGACAAATTTTCTGGAGAGGTTGTAATTTGTAGGTCTTACTTTGTCTGAGGGTGAAAAAGAGCGGCCTTGAGCGGTCAAACGACGTCGACGAAGACACTGCAAAATTCAAAAATACTCAAAAACCGTATAGTGCGTTGGTCTTTGTGTGCGGTTTTTCCAATCAACATTGTGCTGTATCTTTATCGGCTTTCAGACCTCGTATGATTGTTTTTTTATTATAAACCAGGTCTGGAATGTTTGTTTATAGGACTGGCGGATGGATTATACGGGTGTGGTTGTTGGACTTGTTCTTGTGGTTGTTGTGCGTGTCGAGTCCACTTGATTTTTGATTCTATTGGGTAAACAAAGAACGCAACGCAGTTGTGTACATATACGCGTATTGTTTTTAGTGTAGATTTTATGTTCGTTTAAAAATGAAATTAGCTCCGGCTAGTTGGGTTTTGTTGAGACAACGGTCAAATTTTATTGTGGTGTAAAATTTTTGCTTTCAAACAGTTTGAATTTCGCATGTGCCTATGTGGGTCGGGGTTTTCTATCATTCACGTCTGGGTATTTTTTCAGCAATTTATTCCACCATTGAAAACAGCGTGGTGCCGTCGAGAACAACAACCAATATGATTTTTCGTATTTTTACATCGGCGGTGACGGTTTTTTTTCAATTGTACAGCTGAATGGGAATGTTTTGGTTTGTGAACATAAGTCGCTGGCTTGCTCGAACATCGTCGGTTTGGTTTCTGTTATAAAAAATCAAAACCGTGACCGACTGATGAGAAAACCGCACTGAATAAACCACGGAACCTTAATTGGTTTATCTTTTCGGTCTTATGAAAAACGATTTCAGCCATTTCCCGAACTTGGACAATCAGCAAGTGACGTTCAACGGACAAACTGAACGTCGAAAGAACAATATTCTAACGATTCCCGGTTCTCAATTCGCACTCGATTGATTACAGAACTAAGCAGCAAGTATAACGAGAAAAAAAAATGAAATGCCAATCGCGCCAGCAGCCGCAACGAAAGCGTCTGTTTCGAATATTGGACGCGACGGCGCCGAACGGCTATTTCGCCATCTGGCTGGACGAATCGCCGTACAGACGACGCGCAAGGGTTGGTTTCAAGCCGCATTCATGGAACTTGAGCGCAGGCGGGCGTCACGTTCGCTAGTCATTCATGGAGCAAAAACATCGCAGCGTCACGTCCTAAAGTGACGCCTGCGCTGCAGCGCGCGTGACTGCATGAATGGCGCTTAAGCACTGTAATTTTTTTGGAATAACTCTTCATCACTTTCTCAATGAATAACCGGTTGATTGCGCAAACTATTTCCCAAATTTCATACACGCCGGTCTGGTTGATCTGTAAAAACAACCGTTGTCTCGCTCTGCTAAGAATCCGTGTCTAAAAAGCGATTTTTTGCAATACGCATGTGTTTCTCATGCATTCACGTTGTGAAAAAACAGATTCCGCATATATCTACTTGTATTTGGTGTATCAATTTTATGCATTTAAACAGTTGCATCGAATTATTGAATTATTGAACACTTGAATCGATCACATATTAAGCAATAAGCAATAATATTCTGTGTAACTCATTTGACAATTTCACCACCACCAGTCGCAAGTTCGCCTGAAAAACTGCAAGGATCATATATCCTGATTGTGCGTGGTCCAATGACGTTCGCTGAGCGAAGTCGGTTGCAGCAGAGGTGTCACGCCCATGTTGCTGCTGGCCGCGCCGTCCTTGTCCGTGTCGTTATTCGCCTTTTCGTAGAACTCGCGCATCTGACGGTATACGTCAACCCGTCGCCTGTGCTGCTCGTGTTCGCTTGGAATGGCCCGCTTTAAGGCTGTTTCTTTCGGTTGGGCAGTTTGGCGAACCGCGCTTCACTTGCTTTTTTGGGTTTTTTCTCTCGGTGGTTTGCCCAGAGACGGTGATGATACTTCACTGCTCATTGCACTGGTTTTATGTCAGATATAAAAAGAATACAAATTCAGTGACAGCAGCTAATTCTGGCAACATGCTAGTGCAAATCGAGATGTTGAGTTGTTCTTTAGCGTGGCTTTTGTCTGGTCGAAACGGTCAGGGAAGAACAGGTTCGCGAAACTGGCCCCTGCTGGTGCGTGCGGTGGCAATGACAGATCGCATGTGTTCGCCTGAGAATTCATCATATCATTGCGCTGACTGATATTCATTGAATTATACTTTGCGCACGCTTTCTAAAATGTTACACAGTCACACACGGAACAAACAGTCTAGCACGGTGTCGCCGCTACGGAGCGTCTGTCGAGTGTGTGCGTTTTTTTTGGTGAGTTCTGTGATGTGGCCGTATAACGGCATATGGCAAGTGCGGCGGTGTCCCAACGCGCAAGTTACATAGAACGTCAAGAGGCGCGTGATGTCGACGCGGAGCAGCTTAGCGCAGAAGGCGCGCTCGCGGTAGTTCTGCTTGAAGGTCATGTGATGGCGGTGACGTCGCCAGACGAGCAGCACGTACAGCGCCAGCAGCGCGCACGCGCCCAGCACCAGGAAGATCAGCCTGCACCGGAAAAACAGCCGAGCTCAGTGTTGTGCGCTTGTGTTACCAGGTCAATGTTTCATAAAAGTTTACTACTGCACTACTTACTATGTATAAATTCAAGGGAACCATTCGAAGCAGAGAAAAAAGCCACAACAAGCCCGTGAGCCGATATACACGGCTCGTGTACTATTCCGGACCGCGAAATTCCGGCCCGTAGAATTCCGGCCCGCTCATTCCGGCCCGAAGAATTCCGGCCCGAAGAATTCCGGCCCGGAGAATTCCGGCCCGGAGAAGTTTCGCCAGCACGAACAATATTAAACCACACAAAGTGATTTTTGGCAAATAAATTCTTTATTTTATAAAAAGTGATTTTTTATTTTTGTTCAGAACTTGCTAGCAGTGACTTGTTGTAGGTTCCTAATCTTAAGCCAAGCCTTTTTCATAAGGTAAAAGAGTCACAAATCCTGTTCATGATAAAAAAATTTAAATTTTTTTTGTAGTTTCTTTTTTTCCAAAAAAATTCTCTTTCCAAAAAGCAAACAGGACGAACATCATTGAAAATACACTGTAACATGTGAACATCGACATTTTTATTTTATTTATTTTACTACCAAAATTACTTCGTGTGGTTTAATATTGTTCGTGCTGGTGAAAATTCTCTGGGCCGGAATTCTTCGGGCCGGAATTCTTCGGGCCGGAATTAGCGGGCCGGAATTGTACCCAGCGGACCGGAATTGTACCCCCCCCCCGGTGATACACCACTGTTTTTTTTTATTTGGTCGCATTCGCACACCGGTTCCGGAAACCATCAGGTACCAAACTCCGGCGGAAACGGGCAATACTGCCCCCTGAGCCCAATTTGCCTTCGGCTTTGGAGGGAGTAGACCATTAGTTGTTATTGGTCACTTTAGTTTCTCCATTGTCTTGTCCGCAGCGGGGTTCGAACTTTCCACCTACATAACGGTAGACGAAAGCCCTACACCTGCGCTACAGACGCACTGTTCATGTTTAATTTCGAAACATTTCATCATTTTACTTCGAAACTGTAAAAACAGCGTTTAATGCGAATACCTAAAACGAAACGATACCTACGCCATTTTTAGTGGTGCTTTTGAATGAGCGGGACTCATTAAGAGGAAGTTGCTGTTTTGTAAATTTCATGCAGCTCCGCTGTTGGTTCCGATAAACAACATCCAGTTGTTATTTTGTTCGGTGTGCCATGAAATGAAATGACACCTCATGAACGAAAGCAGCGAGTGAAGCGGTCTCATTTCATTTCATGGCGCACGTACGTGTTATTCAAGAGACACTTTCGTACTTACTACATGCTTTTATTACCAGTGTAAATTGACGTCACCAAAAAAGTGTCATGTTGAATGTTAAAGTTTTTCAAAAGTTTATGGCGTGTCGAATGACTAAATGTTAATACGACACTAACAGAAACCATAGATACGAGGCGTTGCCATATGATGCGTCGCAGAACAGATCGCGGAATCGATGCCTCTCTCGTTTGTTGATCTGTTCTTGTTGCGGCTTCGGTGTCGTCATGTTTTGCATTTTGGTGATTTATTGTATTCGATTCGATTGAATTTTGCTTGAGTGAGTCCTGTGGAATTATCACTTTGAATTTAAATCTTCTTTTCAATTGTTGACGGTTTTATTTGCTGTTGTTGGTGTTGTTGTTGGTGCACGGCGGTGTGTTGTAGTTGGTACGGTTAAAACACGTGGCTTGATGATGATTCAAAAAAGCTGGGTTCAAAGCAGTGCAGCTGGCTTGTGTGAAAAAAGGTGCAAAATGTTTTGAGAGTGCTCGTTCTAGTTTTTGTACTAGCCTATTGACCCGAGCGTATGTGGCTTAATCAATGCCAAGCCTTTTTGGTGAAGTGGCATTGACTTAGAAAGAAAAAACAGTAACGTTTACTGTATAATAACCCTGAAGTAACATAGAACTAAAACAAGACGGCGAAAAAACCAATTACCATGGCAAACGAAACACAATTTGTTGAAAGCAGCAGTAGTACTGCAGCAGAACGACAGGCGCTTTTTCATGTTTTGATTGATGATTTTCTGTTTAAAAAAACGTTTTTAACAGATACTAATCTACAAATAAAATAAACTTAAAGGCCGACCAGAATAGTATTGCATTGAAACTGCTTACCAACCAACAGAACCAACAATAGTATCACCAAACGAATAGCAAGCAAGCAAAAACTTTATAAATGCGCAAAAAAATGTTAAAAAATCGCGACAAAAAACTACGGGCTCATAAAAACGACACTGAGATAACTCAATTTTCAGCTACCGACGGGAAAACACGTGTTTCCCGTTTGTTAAAGCAACAAAAAAAGCTGACAACCGGGGACCGAGGAACAAATCGACAACCGTTAAATATGTTTATTTTACGACACACAAACGGAAGGGACACGAAGGAAAAACTAACAGAAAACAGCGAAAAAGTCGGTCTGAGAGCACTATAGAGGAAGTGGGCTTATAGTAAAGTGAGTCTGCAAGTGCATTCCATCTTTGCAGAGAACATTTACGCCAAATGAACGCTTTGTGACTGAAAAGACAAATTTTCAATTCGGTTCCAGTTGGACGCGACATTCAGAAAAAAAGACTGCAACAGCATCGTAAAAAAGGAACTTGCTTTTCACGCAAGGTTCTCAATAGTTTTGGTTTGTCAATAGTGCATGCCAATAAGCTGTTCAATTTTAGACCCGCTTTTATGGTTTTATGATGTTATTATTTTCCGGTGGTGACCAGCTGTAATACGGACATGCAGTGTATCCAGGTTTGAAAAGCAGAGAACGCTTTTTAGCTAATGTGAATGTTTTAGTTGAAAGAGGCACACCGCCATGTTACAATAGAAGAAAAGGTCCATTTGCTACTTGTTTGTTTTCGTCACGAAGTTATGAACACAATGAATATTTTAACTATCACGATTGATGGATACGTAACCCATAAAGTCGACACAAGTCAAAATAAAAAAGAACCTCGTGTCGGTCCGTCAATGGCAAATGGAATACATTTCGATTCGGTCCAGATTCATTGGCAACTTTTGTGAGCAACTTTGGAACAACAAGTGTGACTAACTGTCCCCTGAGACAATGTTTAGGCACTCAGTCAGTGTTGGACACGTAAATTTACATGAAACTAAACCACTTCAAAAAGGATGTCAAAATGATATGCTGTATAAGCGTCCACATTTGACAGCTTTCGCAATTCTCGTTCGATTGGGGAATTGAGAAATCAAAAACAAGGAGCGAACGACGTTGCTTACCAAAAAGACCGTAAGTGGTCAAAATCTAAATGTGTGCAACTCTTTCAATTATTCCGTTCCTTCAAAATAGAAAGAAAAAAGAAACAATTGGAAACACGTTGCCACCTTCTTCATTGCAAACAAACCACAGTTTGATAAGAAAACGTACAGATGAGTTGGATTGACAAAACTTCCACCGACACAATTTTCAGAATGAAAAGGCTTATAAAATACTCAAAACTTCTCATCAGTGAACTTGGAACACGGTCATATAAGAAAATTTCATTGCTTCGGGCGTTTCATTGCAAAACCGGAGGCTCGCTTCACGCTTCGATTTTACGAAACACAAAGTTAGCTGGTGTTTGCATTGATGCGGTGTTATCGAAGGAGAATAGAATCAAATGAACCAAGCCACAGGCAACAGATGGGGTGTTCCAATGACAAAGAAACACGATCGTGCCTTCGGGAGTACAAACAAAATTGAATGTACAAAATGAAACGACACAGCAACCAGTTATTGCTTTTGAGGCATTCAGTTCTGAATCTTTAAATTTTGTGAAATTTGCTGAACGACACATATTAAAAAGAACTAAGCCCGAGTGCAATAGAGACGAAACAATATCACAAAATTTGCGGTTCTTCAATGAAGCCAGTTGAATTGAATCACAGTTTTTACAAACAATAAATGGAAACACATTTTTTTCGCATTTGAAACTATCTTAGTTAGAGTTCCATAATTAATCTGGACACCTCCTATCACTGAATTCACTGTGAACTCCCCCAATTGAAGACGGCATCAATAAAAATGCGGGTCGTTTTACCGCAACTCCAACAGGCAGTTAAGTTACATATCGGCAAAGATCACAAAAGAACAAGAAAATCCGAAGGAATCAACTGATAAGACCAACCTCACCTAGAATCGAGTGACATATTATAGATACCATAAAATCACACGCCCAGGACTAGCCGATCGCTTTACCATCAAGGAGGGTACAAGGCAAACGACGAATACAGAAAAAAACAGATTATCATAAAACGAGTATCATTTACTCAATGACTTACCTAAACTGGTACTTCTGGAAACGACTCTTGAGTAAACAAAGCAGTCGGTGCAGAAAGTTCAGAACAGTTTGCGGTGATTTACAGATGAATCACCAAAAGCAGACAGCAAACGAATGAAGGTGCCAAAACTCCTGAACTGCCACAAGTCGGCGAAACATAGAGCGCATCATAAATCATCAAAACGACGATGCCGAAGATTTTTGGAATCAGAAAGATACTGTACGGCATGAAGCACGGAAAACACAGTTTAATAGTTAGACACTTGAAAAGTGGGCAATTGAGTACTGTAACTACACTATTGGGTCTTGGCACGATATGTAACAAATGTCAGGGGGCCACTGAAAAAGTATTATGTACTGTACATACTGACCATTACTGACCATCGTCTACTATCGTCAAATCGTTAAAAAAATGAGATTTTCCGCTTTTTTGAAAACAATTTTTCTCGAAAATAACATGCTAGAAAATACCGTATTCAAAATCTCAAATTTCTAGTTTTCAATGAAAATCAGTTCAGTGCATTGAAACAAGAAAAAAGGTGTCCTTGGAGATTGATTACAAACGCTGCA